>JAVYIG010003956.1:0-176604 GCA_035222895.1 Strongylocentrotus droebachiensis
GACGTATTATTGTCTGCTGTATACAGACACAATCCCCGCCCCCCCCCCCCCCCCCCCCCACTCAGTGTTATTTAGGGTACGCATATGCTTGTTCCCTCTTTTTGAAAGAACCCATATGAGGACTGCCAATATTTCCGAACCCCCCTTTCGCGGGCTTTTCGCGGGCTTTTCGCGGGCTTTTCGCTGGCTTTTCCTGCCTTGGAGACCCCCCTAACTGATTCGAAAAAATGCTCGATGTACCCCCCCTAAATTCGGAAAAATGCTCAATTTACCCCCTAAATTCGGAATAATTTCTCAGGAGTCCAAAGAGATGAGAGAAAAAAGAAAAAACACCCCCTTTTTAAAGAAATCTCCGGGTGAAAGTCAAATACACCCCCTTTTCTTACAATTCTCGGGCCGGACTTTGTCGCACGAAAAGTACCCCTTTACCGGACATTTTGGTAACACGCATGCGGTCATTCCGACCCCGGAGTGGGGGGCCGGGACAGTGGCGTAATGAGCAAAAACGTTTGGGGGGCTGACAAAAAAAAATCCGAATCACCCCACTCTAACATGCAGGCCCCGCTGAATTACGTTTCTCAAAGTGGCGTCTAGGGGCAAAGCCCCCCGAAGCTCAAGGGGTATGGGCATCAGTGGCGGATCCAGGAATTTCTTATATTTATATATGTAAAGCGATGAAGCAACAGAACGAGGCTTTAACGGCGAGGGAGCGGAGCGACCAAGCAGGGGGTGGGTCTGGGAGGGGGTTCTGGCCCCCTCCCAGTGTAAGAGGCATTTGCAATTTTAGAACCAAATTAGACGCATTTTTCAGGCATATATGACATAAAATTGCTTTCTCCTACCCCTTACAAGAGTAGGAATCTTCTGCAATTTGAGAACCACATTTGGCGCAATAATGTCCACCGACACTTCATGGAAAAAAAGAGGCCCTCTGATTAGTTAGAAGTTAGAGAAAAGTGATCTGTCACGTCGTGAGACGTTGCATAAATTATGCTTTGATGCCGCACAATGCACAAAGACGGTGGTCCGGTACTTCACCAGTAGTACTTGCAAAAATTATCTCGAGTGTATAAACTGTGTCGTTATCAGGGGAGTCGCTAGATCTTTTTCAGTGGGGGAGGGGGGGGGAGGCCGCCGATTAACGACAAAACGAGCCACCAATATTATTACCGACAAATATAAAAATGCCAATGTCCAAATGCCTACAAATTTAAGCCTTTAAACCCGGGGCCAGGAACTAAGTTATTTTTCAGTTTTCCCCTCCCGCGCGAAGCGCGGAAGCTTTGACACTTCATTAAATTATTAGAGAAAGAAGACGATCCGTTGTACTGTTCTCGACTCTTAAAGCTTGTTTCGCCCCTCCCGTGCAAAGCGCGGAAGCTATGACGTTTAATTTAATTATTAGAGAAAGAAGACGATTCATTGTATACCGGTCCCGACTCTTCATCCTTGTCTGAATTCAGTCCCCCCCCTCCCGCGCTAAGCGCGGAAGCTTTGACGTTTCAATTCATTATTACTCTTAATCCTTGTCTGAATTCATTTTCGCTCGTCCCGCGCGAAGCGCTGAAGCTTTTCACGTTTTATTAAATTATTAGAGAATGAAGACGAGTCGTTGTATCGTGTTCTTGTCTGAATTCAGTCTCCCCCCTCCCGCGCGAAGCGCGGAAGCCTTGACACTTCATTAAACTATTAGAGAAAGAAGACGATCCGTTGTGATGTTCTCGATTCTTAATTCTTGCATGCACTATACAAAAATAATAGTCGAAATAACTCAATAAAATTGAGGAAAAGAATTGCCTTATTTTTATTAAGTAAATATTACCTACGGCATCTTAAGTCGAATTTACTTATTTTGCTGAATAAAATTTTACTCAGTTAAATCGAGTTGCAATAACGTAAATAATTTAAGTATTGTAATCATTTTAGATAATTAAAAGAAAACTATGATAGGATTACATATTGCACGATTTGGTACCCATCTAATCTAACAAGTAACATTCACTAATCATTCACTACTTCTATATAAGATTTAACCGTATATATATATCTACCATCATCACAAACTATTACATACGCTTCAATTCGACACATATTGAAAGGCTCCAAATTTTATATATACTTGATCATAGCATCTTAAAAGGAAAATTGGTTGACAATTTCCTGAAATATCAAGTTTTGATTTGTTTTGAACTGGGTAACAATTAAAAATTGTCTTGTCTTTGCTTAGCCATGTTAAACGAATTAGTAAATGTTTTAAAGTCCTTAAATTTTCATTCAACCACAAAAAAGAATTGTTTTATTTAAAAAAGATTTTAATTTGGTCTTAATGAATATTCATAAATTATGTAAATATTTCTATTACGCACTGCATCGGTCCTTACTTTAAAAAGATAAGAATAATCAACATAAATTGTTTGAGTAATACGTATAATTTCTGATTTTGAGTTAAAATTACTAAATTAATACAAGCTGAAATTACTTAAAGTTCTTATGTATTTGATTTTACTTAAATATTCCACGTATGTTCTACTAAATTGAAAGTTTGAGTTAGCAAGACTTAAATTTAGTGCGTAAGTGGCAAAAATAATGTTTTCAAGTAAATTCTACATGGAAAAAATACGTAAAAATTACCAATGAACAAATTCTTTTTTACAGTGTGTTTCGCCCATCCCGCGCGAAGCGCGGAAGCTATGACGTTTCATTTAATTATCAGAGAAAGAAGACAATTCATTGTACCGGTCCCGACTCTTAATCCTTGTCTGAATTCAGTCCCCCCCCCCCTCCCGCGCTAAGCGCGGAAGCTTTGACGTTTCAATACATTATTACTCTTAATCCTTGTCTGAATTCATTTTCGCTCATCCCGCGCGAAACGCGGAAGCTTTCAAGTTTCATTAAATTGTTAGAGAAAGAAGACGAATCGTTTTATTGTGTCTTTGTCTAAGTTCAGTTCCCCCCTCCCACGCGAAAGCTTTGTCGTTTCATTTAATTATTACTCTTAATCCATGTCTGAAATCATTTTCACGTTTCATTAATTATTGGAGAAAGATTAAGACGATTCGTTGTACCGTTCTCGACTCTTAATCCTAGTCTGAAATTAGTTTCCCCCCCCCCCCTCCCGCGCGAAGCGCGGAAGCTTTGCCGTTTCATTAAATTATTAGAGAAAGAAGACGATTCGTTGTACCGTTCTCTACTCTTAATCTTGTCTGAATTCAATTTCCCCCACTGGGCCCCTTAACGGTATATGTGCAGTGTTACATAATGTAAGTATGGAACGCTCGTTCGCAAATCTGTGCATGCTCAGCCCGTGTGGTGGGTAGCATGTTATTTCCCAACAGTGCTTTGCACAGTAGCTTCTGTAAAGGAATTAGTGTTACTGTTAGTGGCCACTATAAGGCCCTTAGTGACTATAAAAACATATGCTCTTCCTGGCTATTTGGGAATGGGTCAGTTTGCAAGAAATAATGGAGAAACTATAGCATTTTGTTGAAAATCATGTGATATCACGAACATTTATACATTACTTGTGAAAATAAGTCATGGTTCAATTTTATTTGGGGGGCTGGCGCCCCCCCTAGCCCCCCACCAGTACGCCAGTGGGCCGGGACACAATCACGGCAGCTCAATTTCATACCATTCACCGATTAGTAACATACTTACACTGTCGCTCATAAAGGTGGAATATTTTAGTTTTACCCCAATTTATGGAATTATTTTAAAAATTATTTAAAAATAATAGTATACATTCTCAGATTTTATTGAATAATAACTTGCCAATGTGTGACTTGCGGAACTGCTAAAGCATGTGTATGCTACTATGCTTATCAACTAGGGGACCTACGCTCTCAAGTCATAAATGACAGTAATGAGGATTAATGCCCCACAAAAGGGCACTAATATAGCACATCGACACGGTTTTTTATCCTGGGGCCTCACATTTACGAGGCCATTGTTTTGTCACTGAACCATGACTGTACGCAGCGGGGGCTAGGGTAGGGGGCAGTTTCCATAAATAAATAAAACACACAGAAAATGCAATAAATTTTCAATAATTTATTGCATTTTACCCCGGTCCCCAACATAAAAAATCCTCTGGACGGCCATGCATTATGGCTCAAGGCATGGGCAAGGCATGGGTTAATGTTAGGCACCGGTTAAATGCAATAAATTATTGAAAATTTATTGCATTTTCTGTGTTTTTTTTTAATTTATGAAAACTGCCCCCTACCCTAGCCCCCGCTGCGTACAGTCATGGTTCAGTGACAAAGCAATGGCCTCGTAACTGTGAGGCCCCATGATCAAAACCGTGTCGATGTGCTATATTAGTGCCCTTTTGTGGGGCATTAATCCTCATTACTGTCATTTATGACTTAAGGGCATAGGTCCCCTAGTTGATAAGCATAGTAGCATACACATGCTTTAGCAGTTCCGCAAAACAAACATTGGCAAGTTATTATTCAATAAAATCTGAGAATGTATACTATTATCTAGATCTATTATTTTTAAATTATTTTAAAAATAATTCCATTAATTGGAATTAAAAAAAAATATTCCACTTTTATGAGCGACAGTGTACTTACTTGGGTGTAGAGACTGGAAGCTTAGCTTATTTGTCCCTCTTTACTGTTGCATCCCGTCTCAAGTATGGTTCAAACTTAATTGGATTGTTTCTCCAATACCTTTCTATAGGGATGGTCTTGAATTGGTTAATGGTAGCAGCATTGACTACTTCCTTAGGCAGTGCATTCCAATAAATATTGTTTACACTCCTTATTGAGAAACTATACTGCCTAAGTCTTGTGTTAAACTGAACGTTGTTTGACAATCTTGAAATCATGTCCTCTTGTTGTTGATCCAGTGGCAAGTTGGAAGCATTTTGAAGGATTCATTCTGTCAAAGCCTCTCAGGATTTTGAATATCTGTATCTGGTCTGCTTTTTGTCTTCTGTAAGCCAAAGTAGGAAGTTGTAGTTCTCTAAGTCTGTCTGGGTATGCTTGTTGTTTCAGTTCAGGAAGAAGTGGTGGCCCTCTGCTGGACTTTTTCTAGTATGCCTTCATCTCTCTTGAGTATTGGGCACCATACAGAGTTGCAGTATTCCAATGTTGGTCGAATAATAGTTTTGTAGAGACTAAGGAACCCCTTCTTTTGCAAGGCTGAAAACTGGGTGAATACTGGTATTCGGTATGGCATAGCCCAGGGAGATGGAATCCCCCCCCCCCCATACGCGTATGCTCGTTCCCTCTCTTTGAAAGCACCCCAAAGGACTGCCAAAATTTCTGAACCCCCCTTTCGCGGATTTTTGCCTTGGAGAACCTCCTAAATCAATTTGCTATGATATTCAAGATATTTTATAACCCCCTTTTTTAATTTCTCAGGAGTCTAAAGAGAGCGAGAAAAAAAACACCCCCTTTTCTAAAGAAATCTCGGCTGTGAAAATTAAATACAAGCTATTTTATGTTCAACTAAAAGTTGTATTATCTTATGGTACAAATGGATTGCCTGTATGAATTCGATGTCAGTATCCGTAATTATATTTACTTGGGCGCACCACCTACCCTACTACTGTAAACAAATTGTTATGTTGGAGATGATTTGGGACTTTGATCCCCTCTGCCCCTACCCGCGCATATAGGTATAGATGGGTTAGGAGAGGGGGAGATGTATGACATTGAACGGTGTCTGAGAATACAATTCGTAATATTTTTTAACATAATGCAAACAATTTACATAGTGCCTTGTGTTGTTTGGGGACAAATTTTTGTTTTAGGTGAATGGGGCCCCGTTTCTCCCACAAGACTCAACATTGAAAAGGAAATCGAAATCGAGAGGGAGGTTGACGTGACGCAACTTTCCCTTTTATACAGATATCGCAAATTTTGAGAAATTGTTATGGGATCCCGGCATGGGTACCTGAAATTTCCCTTTATTCTAATATCATAGCTAAAAGAGAGAGGACTGCAGCCCCCACCATCTCCGTCCTCGTTATGTCGAGATGCTCTCAGTCGACTGGTTAAGATGATATATATTTTTTTTCTTCATATTTTTCCCTCCACAGGGATTTTATTGACTTTCATTTGAAACACATACAAAATATATATATTCAAGGTAATTTACATAATAACATAAATAAAATAAAAATGGCTTTTCAAGATACAAGTATTGATGAACTGTTGAGTTAACACAAAATAACAAATCAATAATTCATTTCTAATGCTATGGTCACAAAACCCAAAAGTAGCCTGCTCGGCGGCCGAGCGGCGAGTTTTTAACCAATTCTGCCCGGTGGCTGCGCGGCCACCGAGCGGCGGCCGCCCAGGCACCGCTCGTTTTTAGGGCATCGCTCGGTCGCCGCTGAAGTTTTAGCGCGGATTTAAAATTTGGGCGGCGCCTGCTCACTTTCCACTCGCCGCCCAAAATACGCTCGGTGCCTGGGCGGTCGCCGCCCGGGCACCTACCTAATCGCTGGGCGATGACTAGGCCTAATTCCAGCAGCGACCGAGCAGGCTACTGATCGGTCGGTCGCTGCTCTGATTTGTGACCATAGCTTAACACTCATGGAAAGAAAAACAAATACAGAAAAAATATTTTTAAGTAAACAAATTCCTGAATTGAAACCATTTTCTTGTGAATTTATTATTTCTACAATTCGAATTTGCAATATACTTTTCGTTTTTGAAGTAATTTATAATCGAAACTCTAATATTATCAAAGTCGGGCAATTGTTTCTTTATTTTGCAAGTATACACCATCTGTCGCACCACAATCAGTATACAATTCAATGCATAATTATTTGAACCTTTTAAACCAAATAATTTATCTTGTAATGAAAATGTTAATTTATTTCCGGTTCCAGTATTAATCCAGTGTTCTAACCTACCCCAAATATTTTTAACATGCGTACAATCACATAGCAGATGTATAACTGTTTCAGATCTGTTCATTACAAAATGTACATTCTTTTCTTGGGACTAAATTCATTTTAAACAGTAGATCGTTCGTGTATAATATGCGTTGCAAGACTTTAAACTGAAACCATCGTAAGCCCACATCAATAGTACAATTAAATCCAATAGAACAATATGTTTCCCAATTCTTATCATTCAGGTCGAAAATGCATTTCCATTTAAGAAAACTTTTACATTGTCCTTTTCTTCTTTTTAATAAAATTGCATAGATATGTGAACATCCTTTAATACGTTTCATAACAAATGCCATTGTATCTGGGAAAAGAGGTTGTGGCACCTTGTTAAAAATAGTACAATTGTTAAAGGTAAAGACCAGTATTGGTAAAGCCCCAATTTCAAAAAATGAAATGGAAGCTCTCATTACCAATCATGTGAAAGAATATGTTTTGACTAATACATCATGATAAAAAATTTGCCGGGAAACCGCCTACTAATTCATATATTTGGTAATTTTTTCTCTCTCATGGTCGTGTGAGAGAGATAGGGTAGTCCCATATACATCTTTCTGTGTATAGTGCTCGTAACTTTACGAAGAATGGGCCAAATTTCTTATCATTTTGATGATTCCAGAAACTTGCAGATGCTAGATGCTAGATGATCAACCTTTTCTGATCGATTCCACAACGTTTCTTTCACAATGCAATCGCATGACCATTACTGGTCTTTACCTTTAAACCCTTGTCTAATTGCATCGCATAATCCACGATAAAAAAGAAAATTTATTTGAATATTATACTTTTCTTGAAAGTGTTCCAGAGAGAAAAAAAATCACCATTTGTGTCTAAAATATCGTTAACAAAACGAACTCCCTTTTGACACAATTTTAAGATGATATGCCTAACATTCTGTAGGCTTTTTTTCAGGACAAGGAAAGTGTTTACCGTGATAAAACACATACATGCACAGCGACCTCTAGCGTTTAGAGGTAAAGTTCCTACTTTTCACAGCTTTTTTTTAAACTCGTGAAATATAGGCTGTACTACCACAAAATGGTTTTAAAGGTATAGGCTTTACTACTTCAGCTAGAAGGGATAAGACCACACAGCGAGCCAGCGAGGTCACTGTGACAGGTGGCTATCTCATTAACTCAGCTCTCATTTAACATAAGAAAAAGAGGATCATGGGGGACCAATTGGGGAAGTTTTCTATATAGAGGGAGCAAGTAGCTACAAGTAGGACAGTGTGCCTTTAAAGGAAAATACTGTTGTAATCAAAATCTCACACTGTTTGATGTAAGGGTTAACTTAGTTGTCATTTGCGATGGAAGGATGGTAGGGATAATATATGATGGAGAGAATGAGAATGAGTGAAATTATTTATTAGTTTGACCTAAACAGTGGCTATATATTATAATCTTTGGTCCAGAATAGATATTTTTCGGAGTTGGGGCACTGGATTAAAAAAAAATAATGGATGACATAATCCAGTGATTTTTTTTTCCAGGGGGGGGGGGGGGGGGGTTCAGAGTTTCAATAGGACCCTGAGATATTGAAATCAGAATTTTAACCCAAATTTTCAAGTTGAGGAAAATATACCCATGCTCCACCATGTAGTCCCCTATTTAGAGAAATAGAGATACGGATATAGAAAGAAGATTGAAAATAGACTTGCATGTGCATTTTCAAGTAGACTTGGTAAGCCCCAATAAGGAGTAATAATGGATATGCAGAGTAAAGTATATAATTAGTAGGCCTATATAACTCAACTTCTCACAGTTTGCAGGGGGGAGGGGATACTCAGATTTGGTTTGGACGGGGTGTGCCGCTTGTGCCTTGAAACCCATACCCATTATTAGGGGTCATTTAGTGCCTTTTTTCAAAATTTTCGGGTTTCAGGTGTTTTTCAGAAAATTTTGCAAATTTGGGAAGTTTTGAAAAAACGGACCCATTTTTGTTAAAAGTGGGACCCATGTTTAAGGACTTTTTGTGAAAAAGTTACCCATTAGAGCGTCACACCCCCGTATGTCTTAAAGCGTATCTGCCATAGTTTAAAGGAGGGATTAGACTGCCCTGCAAGGTCACTGGACAGGTGGTTATCTCATCAACTCAGCTCTCAGTTAACATAATAAAAAGAGGATCATGGGGGACCAATGGTCACCGATTAGGCATTGTTTGTTATATAGAGGGCGCAAGTAGCTACAAGTAGTGCGGTGGGCCTTTAATATCTGAGTACCCCCCAACCCGGTCCCCGCCCTTAATCATGATCAGTTTATTCCAGATAGTCTTAAATCAAGTATGCATCATATAAAATGAAATGACTGAATGTTTCAACAGTACAGTCTGCAACACTACAAGACTAAAGAGGAGGAAAATAATAGGTTTCTTAAAAACACATTAAAAAACATATTGCTGCGGTTTCTCACAGCATACCACTTTTCATGGCATACTGTTTCGTACGCTGCCTTTGTAAACAATCATCTCCTCCAGCTAGCTAGCTTGCATGCTATAGCTACCGAAGCTACATGTACGCACAAACTACACACATAATATGCACAACGTATACAGAGATAGCAATGCAACATTGTATTCACACATGCCCCACAACCAGCCTACCGATATCATCAAGTTGTGAAAGGCCGACAGAATCTTTCTAATTTCGAGCTGCACAGAACTGGTACTTTCTAAGAGTCAATTTCAACTACTATTTCAGTTGATGATTAATGTTTAGCTTTACGGGATGATAGTTATTTTGGTGTGAGAAAGGGAGAAAACGACAGTTTTAAGACTTGGGAGTTGAATGTTGACTCGCGGATTCCGTAAGGTGAGAAGCGTACCATCGCCTGAGGATCAAGCCGCAACGCAGGGGCCAGGCTGAACGATTTACTGCTCTGTTGAAGAGCACTGCCACTGGCTGTGCACATCGCCTTTGACTGTTTTGTGTGCGAAGCATCTTATATTGTATCATCTTTAATTTGTTCATCTACAGAAACACCTTATGATAGTGGGTTGTTGTTCTAAATCAAATCATCTGCCTGGTCTTCAAAACACGTTTTGAGCTGAAAATGGAGCCAAACTTGATTTCCAGACTGCATGATGACTTGATGTATGGCTTCCAATTACAAGCATTTGTTGGATGTGTGGCATTTTTGTTCTCTGTCTGTGAATAGAACTGGATTGGGGATTGTTCAGAGCGAAAAGTGAATGATTGGGACACAAAACTCAATAACTAGGAAGTAACTTATCACCTTATTTGGAAGAATATAGATGTCATCATGTTATCGAAGAGAGTCTGCAGGTTACTCATCTGTGTTGTTTTACTGGGAACACTGGCAAAGCAAAGCAGGGCATGTCCATCGAACTGCAATTGTGATGTGAGGGAGAAGGGCCGTGGAAAGTGGGGAGGGGAAAAAGGAGGTAGCAAGGCCAGACGTGTGTTGGAGTGTACTGGTCGCAGTCTTACAAGACCTATACCAGTTAATGCAATCCCTGAAGATACAGTGTTACTGTAAGTATAACTTTTATTCATATTTGCGCAGAGAATCAATCATTAAAGGTAATACAAAGTTTTGGGAAATTTTGAAAATTGGGTAGATAGATCTAGTGAATCTTTACAATTGTGATATATTTGGATGGGGGATCGGGGTCCAGACAACTCGCCACAAAGACAACCCGCCCCAAGACAACCTGCCACAATACCCTGGACATCCCGCCACAATACCCTGGACAACCCGCCACAATACCCTGGACAACTCGCCACAGCCTTTTCGGACAACTCGCCACACTTTTTCCCATCATGATTTCTAGATCTAAAATGAAATGAAATTGTCATTTTTCATGATATTCGTGCTTTTATAAACACAGTCATTACAAAGAATAAAGTTGATTTCCCTTGTAACAATAATATATATTGAAATGAAATTGTCATTTTTCATGATTTTCGTGCTTTTATAAACACAGTCATTACAAAGAATAAAGTTGATTTCCCTTGTAACAATATGATCGCAAGAATGGCTGGATTTCTGAAAAAGGGGCACCTACAAAGGGACACATCAACAATAATAAAAACCATGTTTAGATATTTGTATAAAGGCCTATACGCCTTCGTCAAGATTGTGAATACATTACCACGAATGACATCCATATTTGTTTATTTCTTTACATGGAACAACATATTGTTTAAGCAACGTACTTCGCAATTTGGTGTGATGGACTGAATATCGATTTTCGAGCAAGCGAGCTAAAAGTATAAGGTCCCATTTGAAAAATTGCATGATGAATATTAAAGACAATCTAATGAAGAAAGACTGAAAAGTTCTTTTCTGTAATTATGAGTAACATTATAATTAAAACATCGGAGAAAGAAAAGTAGGCACTTATCAGAAGGGAAAAGGACATGTACAAAATGATAAGGGGGCACTTTAGGGGAACCTGAAAAAGTGGAGGCACAGTGCCCCCCCCCCCCTCCCAACCAAGAATGCCGCCTCTGACTGTGGGCAAAAGTGCGAAACTAACCCAGAAAATCTAGAAATAAACCAAATTTCAATTTTATTTCGCTGGTCAACTGCCCCCTCCCCCATCAGTACGCCAGTGCTTCCAGTAGGCCTATCCTTCTATGAATTCCTACCATTAAAAATTGTCAGAAGGGAAAAGGACATGTACAGAGGATAATGGGGCACTTTAGGGGAACCTGGAAAAGTGGGGGCACAGTGTCCCCCCCCCCCCCCAACCAAGAATGCCGCCTCTGACGAAACTAACCCAGAAAATCTAGAAATAAACTTTATTCTTTGTTATGACTGTGTTTATAAAAGCACGAAAATCATGAAAAATGACAATTTCATTTCAATATATGTTTGTTACAATTAGGGAAATCAACTTTATTCTTTATTCTTTGTAATGACTGTGTTTATAAAAGCACGAATATCATGAAAAATGACAATTTCATTTCATTTTAGATCTAGAAATCATGATGGGAAAAAGTGTGGCGAGTTGTCCGAAAAGGCTGTGGCGAGTTGTCCAGGGTATTGTGGCGGGTTGTCCAGGGTATTGTGGCGGGATGTCCAGGGTATTGTGGCGGGTTGTCTTGGGGCGGGTTGTCTTTGTGGCGAGTTGTCTGGGATTCATTTGGATTCCCCTGTGGATTTATTATAAGCACTAAAAAAGTTAGCTACTAAAACACTTCTGTTTTTGAGAAAAATTGAATATAAAAATTTAACGGTGCTCCCGGTAAATTTTGATAAATTTCAAATAGCGCCTATGGCCGTACAATAGTAGGTAGGTGCGACCATGAAAATCTCAGAATATTTAGTTGTGATCGGTCGAGTTTAGTCAAGAAACATTTTTTTTTTTTTCAATGATATTTTATTTTCTCCATTGCTTTTCACAAACAATAACAAAAACATTGTTTCATAGCTAAATTTATATCTTGACCTTGAGAGGGAGCTATACAACATACAGAGTTTATTATTTATAATTTCATAACTTTAGACTCGATTTCAACCGCGACAAAGTGTAGGAACGCATATGCTTCCAATATGTTAATTTGAACCAAATTCATGACCCCATACCAAAACTTTGTAATACCTTTAAACAAGCAGAACAATCTAGAGTTTTAGATAGAGGTTTAGAAGAGAAATGAATTTGATAATTTGAATTTGAGAGAATTCTCCTAATGATAATAATAATAACAATAACATTTGTTTATAGCATTTAATATATAAGAGCTGTACTATTAATTTGTATTACCCCGGCATCAGCTGAGCATTGTACTGATCTACCCTGATAAGGCGTTCAGGCATTTGAGGAATTTATTCCAACCATGTACCCATTTACATCACCTGGGTGGAGAATGGCAAATGCATCGTGCGAGAGGACATAAGGACCGCAGCAGGACTCAAATCACAAACCATGTAACCCACAGGCCAGTGATGTATCCACTACACCTCTACACCTCTACACATTCTTACTACAGTTTGAAAAATATATGCCTCACCCCCACCCCAGCCCTAGGACTTATAATATGCATGCAAAATAATAATTCAATGTACATTCTTCCAGACAGCATCTCCTCAATTCAGAGCAATATGCTTGAATGTGTCATTCAATTGATGTGGCCTGGTCGAAATAGGGCCTTTAAAAAAAAATTGTCACATTCTCAAGAAACATAAAACGGGAAAAAATAATTTTTAACATATTTTTGTATACACAAAAAATGACAAAACTTGGTAAAGATATGAATAATTCAAATGTTAAGTGTATACCTGTATGTACTAGCCTACACTTTCATTCTTTAAATGGGGTCATCTGTCATCTGATTCTTTGCCATTTAGACCTTTTAGGTTATAGTAATTTTAGTGTAGTTGTTGGGTCTCGTTAGTGTAACTCAGATATAATAATGATAATTTACTAAAGCTTATATCACAAATAGCTAACGGAGAAGGGAAAGAAATGAGATGGAATTTAGAACAGTGAGATCATTGAGATGGTATGAGGGGGTGACTTAGCCCCCTAGAGCCAGTTTCACGAACTGTTATCATTGTAAGTCTAAGCTCATCAACATCCAATAGAAATGTGTTAATTCTATAACACACATTTCAATGGCATGTCCAAGAAGGCAAAAAGTCGTTCTTATGATGGTTCTGAGAAAATGTACCCTGGCTTTTGAACCTTGTGATACCTAGCCTGACCGCTAGTCTACTGACCGCTCCTATTGTAATCCCTGGTTCGATCCTTCCTTTCTCTCTGATCCTTTAATGGGGTGTCCAGCCCTCCGGCTATTGTCCAGTGGTAAAGTCATCAGGCTGCCTATTGTCTCAATTTGTTATGCAAGACTGGAAGCTTACAATGGCTTTTGACAGTTAGGATGATCTAACACGGAGCGACTTACAAGACAGAGGGAGATATAGTTTTTAAAAGCAACTTTCACTGTTGATATACTCGTGAACATCATGTAGACCCCTTACACATTGCTTCGTCAGGCAAGCCCCGGGCAAGCATTCATGTTGTCAAGAACAACCTTTGTTTAAAAAGCATGGATAAAATTATGTTAGTTATTAGTTTTAATTGTTACTTCATACATGTACATGTACATTTGACAGTTACACATGTACAACTTACAACATTTATGATTGGAAAATGTTTTTTTTCATACCATACCTTGGATATCATACCTTGGAAGTAGGCATAAAGTTATACAAAACTTATTTGCCCCTCGGTGTCCGTTAGTGGGTTACTGTTGAATTTGGCGTTGTGCATGTTCAGTGACAACATCATTTTACAAGTTACACCGTTTTTAAAGACCTTGCTATACGTACATGTACACTACCGTACCGTTCTTGTGACCAATGGGTTTACATGGTGTGTAGAATTTCTACTTGAATTCATGGCCAGGAAAGTGTACGGTTATCAAATTAAAAAAAAGCTAACAGATACATGTACAATAGGCCTACATGTATATTACTGTAACTGTAGTATAATATTGACCCCTTGCTCCATGCAAAATACCCAGCACCTATTGTATCCAGCTAATAATGTACGAGAAACGACTGAACATAACGTTGAGCTTACATTTTGTAGGATAGAGCACCAATATGACATGTATACCCCTGCCCCGATACAGTGATCTATTGTAGTGTTAGGGATGCATGCATGTTGAAGGAGGGGAGTGTATGGTAGCTGCATGATGCATATCATGTAGACATGGGAAGGCAAACGTGTAATATTGCTCTGCCATTCCGCATCCACCGCACTGTACTGCAATGTTGTGTACTCTAGAGGGAAAGCAAATGGCTGGCTGCCTTATGGCTTGCTTGCTTGCAGTCTGAGGAAAGTTGGCTGGATGAGATGAAATCTGGGATGAAGTCAAGGAGATGATAGATGGATGTGGCTTGTGACTGTGAGCGACATAACTCTGATGTGCTAAGGATTGTTTCTACATGTACATGTACCAATGTTTGTAGTAGTATTGTAAAGGAAAATACAGAATTAGTCAGACTGTAGAATAGAGTGTTGTTTATTCATACATACAGATCTGTACAAAGTTACTTGGTAAGATTCAGGACTCAACTTCAGTATTAGAATGGGAAAATATAATATCATCAATATATACATGTACCCCGCAAAAAAGGTTAACGGTTAAAGTATACATGTAGGCCTACACCCAACGTTCATCTGGCTCCCAACAGATGATTTGTACTGAACCACAAAGTCTCTACAAAGAGAATAAAATCAGAGATTTGAATACAGTATCCAATTATCCATGTTGGTAAACCTCAAGTTTTATAATGATAATCTGATGGCATGTTCAGTCACTTTGGCGCAGATGTCGTAAGATGTGTGCATTCAAGCAGAGCTCTATCATTCAAATGTTTGGTTGCCAATTTAGCACTTTTGTCGCCTGAAGTTACATTTGAAGTTATTAAATCTGCCTTATACTTCGTAGTTTTAGAATGAAGGATATTTCCTTTCGCTGCTCTTCAGATTAAGTATAAAGAAGACAATGAGTCATTCTCCTCCCTCTTCCCCTGATGAGCCTTACATCACCCTCTTTTCATCTTGAATCTTCATCACATCTTGACCTCGACCTCACACCCCTTTCATCCAATGCCGAAATTTACCAAGAGGGTTGGATGTGCATAAACAGTTAAAGATAAAGACCAGTTATGGTCATGCGATTGCATTGTGAAAGAAACGTTGTGGAATCGTTCAGAAAAGGTTGATCATCTACATGTACATGTAGCATATAAGTATTGGTGTGTACTGCAAGGTTCTGGAATCATCAAAATGATAAGAAATTTGGCCCAGTCTTCGTAAAGTTACAAGCACTGTACACAGAAAGATGTATATGGGACTACGCACATGTAAAACTAATTTACCAAATATATCAATTAGTAGGTGGTTTCCCTGCAAAATTGTTATTATCATGTTTTAGTCAAAACATATTCTTTCACATGATTGGTTGAAAGAGCTTCCATTTCATTTTTTGAGAGGGGGCGTTTCCAAAACTGGTCTTTACCTTTAAAGTTGAACCATTTTGTATCTTTGAACATCAATGCCATCATCATCATTCAGAAGTTTTTAACAGTTACTGTAGTCTTGCAATTGAATTCACACCCTGTTGCCTTTGATCCAATCATTCTAGCAGCATTCAGCCAAGGCCTTTGATGTCGGTGGTCGTCAGTGGATGAATTATGAATTCAAAATCATTATTCTTTCTGTGATGATGTGCCCAAACTCTAATAAAGCATCAAGCATGTGGAGGATAATGTGTACAATGTGTATCTGAGGGATGTTGAGAGAGGAGATACGTGTAGGCCTACATGTTAATATTTATTTGTAGGTCTTAAAGGTATAGACCAGTTTTGGAAACGCCCCTCCCCCCCCTCAAAAAATGAAATACATGTAGAAGCTCTTATTACCAATCATGTAAAAGAATATGTTTTGACTAATACGTGATGATACAAATTTTGCCGGGAAACTGCCAACTAATTGATATATTTGGTAAATTATTATATCTATCCAGACTAGATAGATATCGCGCACGTGTCGCATAGTCCCATATACATCTTTCTGTGTACAGTGCTTGTAACTTTACCAAGACTGGGCCAAATTTCTTATCATTTTGATGATTCCAGAACCTTTCAGTACACACCAATACTTAAATGCTAGATGATCAACCTTTTCTGATCGATTCCACAACATTTCTTATACAATGCAATCGCATGACCAGAACTGGTCTTTACCTTTAATGCCATACACGTACATGAAGGTTCAATATTTCATTAAAATATTAATTTTCTCATGACCAAATAAAATTCATATAGAGTTTGAAAGATTGATTTGCCTATGTTTTACATAAATTTGGTCATGATAAATCATCCTAGGAATGATTTCCTCATAATCAACACCATCATAATCTTCATATTCATTAGCATTTCAGAGATATGTTCAACTGGCTTTGTTTCGTTCTATAGTACCGGTAGCTAAAACCATTTAATCATATTTTGTAATTTAATTTGATAGATGTAGTAGAACCATCGTCAAGTTTACCATTCTAAATGTTAAAGAAACATACACAAACTTTGTGAAATACAGATTACCAAGATGGGTAAGAAAGATTACAAATGATAGATGGATAGCATTTAAAGACAAATCTATATCTTTAAGGCCAAATAAAAAATAAAATGTTTAGCGTTTTTTTGAAAAATAGGAAGGAGGAGGCCCTTTTTTTTTTTTTTTTTTTCTTTCAAAGAGGCCGCTAAAAATGGCCGCTCGGTACATTTCCCTGCCATTCGGGCTATTTTTCAAGATGGCCGCCGACGTTTTTTTAAAATCAGAAATAGAACCATTTTAGCAGTGTTTTTCATGTTTTTTTTTCTTTAAAATTAAAAAAAACAAAACAAAAAAACAAAAAAAATAGGAGGCGGCCCCCCAAAAAGAAGCGGGCGGGGACGCTAAACATGTATATTTTTTTTACATGGCCTAACCACATCCATGTTTTCCAGGGAAAAGATAAACTTCCTACATTGTATAGCACATTAAAAGTTCTTAAAAAAGAAAGAAAAAGAAAGATCCATATTTTAAATTGTACACATAACAAAAAAGAGATATTAGTTTAGCTTGGTCATTGTCTCTCAAATAATATAGCCTACACAAAGGTTAGTCAGTTAAAAACTTTTGTTTTGACTCATGGCAGAAGACTTTATAAGAATAAGGTTTATTTGTAAACTTATTTTTATTACGACATTACAACAAAACTAGCTGGACCCGCGGAAATCCGCGGGATTCTAGAGGGGGGCGGGGGGTGTAAATAGATATATAGAGACTGTCTAAATTAAAACCACCAAGAACTTTATTTGCCATTCAAGCCATTAAAAAAATATACTTGTTTAGGACCCGCGGAAATCCGCGGGATTCTAGAGGGGGGCGGGGGGTGTATAAATAGATATATAGAGACTGTCTAAATTAAAACCACCAAGAACTTTATTTGCCATTCAGGCCATTACAAAATATACATGTTTAGCGTCCCCGCCCGCTTCCTTTTTGGGGGCCGCCTCCAATTTTTTTTTTTTGATTTATTTATTTTTTTTTTTTTTTTTTTTTTAGGGGCCGCCTCCTATTTTTTTTTTTGAAAGAAAAAAAACATAAAAAGCACTGCTAAAATGTATTTCTGACTTAAAAAAAAAAAAAAAAAAAAATCTCGGCCGCCATCTTGAAAAATAGCCTGAATGTCAGGGAAAATGTACGGAGCGGCCATTTTGAAAGAAAAAAAAAAAAAAAAGGGCCTCCTCCCATTTTTCTAAAAAACAGGACGCTTTAAGCATGTTTTTTTTTAAATTTGGCCTTATATTAAATTAAAAAAACAATCCAACTGTACCGGTAGTTATTCTTTAAGCCACTGGAACTGCGTAGAGTTCTGTAGAGTGGCGTACAGACTACGCAGAAATTAGGCTGCGTATTAATGGGAAAAAAGTCCCTGCGTAGGTTATGCGTAGGCTGGCGTACGGGTTTGCTTATGGTTGCTTACTGTGTTGAAAGCTTTTACTGCTTTGTCAATCTGGCGTAGGGTAGCGTACTGTTGCGTAGGCATGTAGCGTAGTGTTGCGTAAAAAGACGTACTTTCTGCGTCAAGTTTCTATGCCTAAAGTACGCGAAAAAAATTAAACATGTTGAATTGTTTTTGTTCATCTTGCGTACCCCTTTCCGTCCCTCAGCATATAGTAACGTAGGCCAGCGTAGGTGGTACGCAACACTACGCAACTCTACGTATTGACCCACGCCAATTAGTGACCCGCAGGTGCCACAAATAAAGTATTAAAAAAAATGCTCATCTGACCCTAATTAAACGCCTAAAACCCCCAAGCTTTCGGGGGTTTATGGCCCCTTGAAACCCGTGGACCCCACGCCTATATTATATATACACTCAACTTGCTGCGATCTGATCTCTCCCCCCCCCCCCACTTTGAAGAACGTAACCCCCTGAGCTTTTGGGGGTTTATGGCCCCTTGAAACCCATAGACCCCACGCCTATATTATATATACACTCAACTCAGGACCCGCGGAAATCCGCGGAATTCTAGAGGGGGGCGCAGGCAAAAAATTAAGTTTTTCATTTCTGGGGCTCCATTTCAAATTTTCGGAAAATTTTCAGGGGCTACTTTTTCAACTTTTGGGGGTTCTTTTTTCTGGGGCTACTTTTTCATTGATTCATAAAAGGATAGGCCTACACTTTGTTGAGATTTGTTTAGTAGGCTAAGGTTTGAGGCTTCCTACATCCTACTTCATAATTGCCTATTTAAAAAAAAAAAAAAATTCTCTAGTTCAATAACTAAGTTTTCATGCATTGATTTGATGCAAGAATTGTAACATAATAATAGTTCCTAGATTGTGATTATTTCTGACCATGAATTTCGATAATCATTTTTCAAAGTAAAACTTTCATAAGAAAATCAGACAGTCGTTTAAAAACGTAGACATTAGTAATACTTTTACTAATTCTAAGCTCAGGTTTCGTAAATCTATTCACGAAACTATATTGAAATCGCGGCAATAATGATGCAAACCAACAGATAACAATTTCAAAGTGTCAAATCTCTTCGACTCGAGCTCAGCTGAACTCACACACACTTCAGCTTAACTCCAGCAAGCTCGAACACCGGCGCCGCAGGCGTCGGACGCCTGGGATGCCCGGTGCCGTTGTGGAGCTTCCCGAGCACGCAGCTGTACTGTGTGTTGAATGAAAGCAGATTGCGACTGAACTGTCAGTCCATTGGTTTTCTTGTGAAAACTTTCCTTTAGAAAATGATAATCAAACTTGAGTATACATGGCCGTAATAATCACAAAATAAGCTTTGATTTCATACCTCCATTCACGAAAACTATATAAAAATCGCGGCAATCATGATGGAAATAGGTCTCTAAGTTTGGACGTCGACGGGAAGCCCCGTTCATCTCTTGTGCAGCTACTACATGCAAAGCACATCCTATAGAAAGATACCTAACACGGGGTAAGTCGTACCCATTCAGCGTGCATTTAATACGCAACTTAATGCGAGTGGATGGTCATCGGTCGTGTGTCTAAGGATGTTATGTTGAATATCCATGAGGTATCTCTGTCGTCATGCATATCCTGCATTATGCATGTCGCGTCTGTTTTCGCCCTGGACGTCGGCACGGAGGAGGACCACGGGCGGAGTATAGCCAATTCCACAGAGTTGACTCTCCCGCGGACGCTGGCACCGGTCACCGGTACCCCGAGGGGAGGGTTCAGGAGGAGATAGCTGCACCAACTTGGGTCGGCGATCTCATTAAAAAACAATAGACTACAAAGGCTCGCGGAGACGTCGCGCCCCCCGCGGAGCCTTAGCGTATTACTATTATAGACAACAACAAAATATTGACCACTGAGGAATATACAACCTTGCTAGCGTTGCTCAACTGGAAAAAGTCAAAACTAATTCACATCATTCCAGGTCAATAGTCTCTTCCTAGCCAGCAAGCACAGTATTTGACACGCAACCAGAATTTCTAAAGCCTTGAGCGGAGCCCAGACATGTCAGTTTCTGGCTGTGTCAGGAATAGGTAAAGTACAGAGCCTATTGTAGTCTCATGATGCAGACACTGTTATGCACAATGACTGACAAAGATTTGTGCCTGTAAACTACCGGTAGTCTCTCTCTGCACACAAACACACATTGTTCTGTTTATATACCAAGGAGTTATATTTAGGAAACTCCTACTTCCTAGGATAATATAGCAGTGAGCAGGATCAGGTTTTTATCTCTATACTATCCTTCACTGGAATGTGAGAGAGAGCTCATAAAACTGTCACATTAGGTGTCTTTAACAACTGAAAATTGATTTAGTGCTCGAGGAGTGCACCTGCACTACGTGTTTACATGGATACATGCACCATAGGCCTATCCTTATCAGCTCGAGCTTGCTCCATCTGATTTAGGAAATAATCCTGATGTTACAAATCGCACCTTCATCAGCTCGAGACTTCAGGCAAAAAATTAAGTTTTTCATTTCGGGGGCTCCATTTCAAATTTTTGGGAAATTTTCGGGGGCTACTTTTTCAACTTTCGGGGGCTCTTTTTTCCATTTCGGGGGCTACTTTTTCATTAATTCATAAAAGGATAGGCCTACAGTTTGTTGAGATTTGTTTAGTAGGCTAAGGTTTCAGGCTCTGTGCTTCATAATTGCCTATTAAAAAAGAAACCCCTTTTTCTAGTTCAATAACTATTAAGTTTTCATGCATTGATTTGATGCAAGAACTGTAACATAATAGACCCTAGTCCTAGATTGTGATTATTTCTGGCCATGAATTTCGATAATCATTTTTCAAAGTAAAATTTTCACGAGAAAATCAGACAGTTGTTTAAAAACGTAGACTTTAGTAATACTCTTACTAATTCTAAGCTCAGGTTTCGTACATCTATTCACGAAACAATATTGAAATCGCGGCAATAATGATGCAAACCAACAGATAACAATTTCAAAGTGTCAAATCTCTTCGACTCGAGCTCAGCTAGCTCAGCTCTCTCACACACAGCGTAATTGCAGCGTAACTCCAGGATCTCCAAACACCCGCACCGCAGGCGTAAGACACGCCTGCGGTGCCGGTGTCGGAGCTTCCTGGAGTTAACTGCAGCGCAGCGTATGCGTGTCAGTCACGGTGATTTTGTCTGATTTTCTTTACTTTGAAGAAATGATTATCAAAATTACGTTGACATGGCGAGATTAATCACAAAAAAGGTTTTAATTTCATACCTCTATTTATGGAAACTTTATAAAATTGCGGCAATCGTGAATTCGTGAGGGAAATTGATTGCAGATTGCAGCGATGTTTGGGTCTAGGTTCAGCTAATATGATCTACCAAAACAAAATCGACCGCCAAAAACTCGACCCCTACGCTCCGTCTCTATCTCGCAACTGCGAAAATGTACGTGTTTTGGCGTACTTGCGTGCGACATGGTAAGCCAGGTAAGGTATGGAATATGGTTCGAGTTTTTTTACGACCGATTTTTGTGTCTACAATTTTAAACGGAGATTCAGCGCGCGGACCAAGAAATGCACACAATGAATACGAAGCTAGAAGAGAGCGCGCGGCCGCTCGTAATCGTTAAGGGGGCGATTTGAGATCATTTCACTTTTTGATGTCGCCCCCGAAATCGGATTTTGAGCCTATTTCGGGGGCTGTTTATGGTGTTTCCGGGCGAATCCGCCCTCCGCCCCCGTGTATTTTTTTGGCTGCGAGACTTGAAACTCGAGCTTGAGATATTTTGCTCAGTGTTCGCGCATAGTGTGAGTCTTTGGGCTGGTGAAGACGCACTGGACAAATAGCGGGATATTTTGCAAACTAGTCTTGGGATGATTATCTCGAACAAATATCCAGCTAATTGCAACTTCGGGCTGATGAGGACGCAAATTAACTGGATAATTAGCGATTGGAATAGTTCATATAGCGGGATATTTTGCAATCTCGAGCTGATGAGAACAGGCCTTATGTAAGGAAGAATTCTGTTTGATTTGTGATCTAGATCTAGATTTAAAATTGTGGTAGGGAGAATAGCTGTAGCTCTATATTGTGTATTGGTACTGGTAGCCTCATTCTGGTATTTTCATGATTTTTGTTTTCTAGTGAGTCCCCTAAATATTGTGAGTTTTTTGTTTTTGTATGAATTTAATTCTTCCCTTTGCATGTTGCTGTGGGATGGGTTAAAATGAAAGCAAGAATACGCTATACAGGGTACATGTACTTAAAGGTAAAGACCAGTATTGGCAACGCCCCAATTTCAAAAAATGAAATGGAAGCTCTCATTACCAATCATGTGAAAGAATATGTTTTGACTAATACATGATGATAAAAAATTTGCCGGGAAACCGCCTACTAATTCATATATTTGGTAAATTTATTTCTCTCATGGTCTGGTGAGAGAGATAGGGTAGTCCCATATACATCTTTCTGTGTATAGTGCTTGTAACTTTACGAAGAATGGGCCAAATTTCTTATCATTTTGATGATTCCAGAACCTTGCAGATGCTAGATGCTAGATGATCAACCTTTTCTGATCGATTCCACAACGTTTCTTTCACAATGCAATCGCATGACCATTACTGGTCTTTACCTTTAAACAAATAAAAATCATTACCCTTTGAACAATTGCATTGTATTTCTACTTGCTGTATTTAAAATTGGACCATACAATGTTGGCCTATATGTGTAGACCTACATGTACAGTATATACTTTACACGTACAGTAGTATAGTCTGAAATATGTGGTCAGATCTCATTCTTTGCTGGAAGCTTTGGGACCGGATCCCAGTGTGAGATCTTTCCCTCAAGTTCAAGCCACAGCCAACCAACCATGCCATTCCTTTGAGCTGCAGGGGTGGGAGGGGTCTGTGTTTCCAGGCTGATTGACAGCTACATGTACATGTACCATCTATCCATGTACACGTACTGGTACATGCATGTACACCTGTAGGCCTGTAAATGGGAATGGTCGTCAGGTATCACTTACATTATTGTAGGGCCTCCACCCCCACCCCTTGTTTGCTGGCACAAACCCTTATCAGCCACGCGTAAGGCCATTTAAAAAAAAAAAAAAAATCATGTTTAGGCCTTTAAAAAAAATATACATGTTTAGCGTCCCCGCCCGCTTCCTTTTTGGGGGCCGCCTCCTATTTTTTTTGTTGATTTAAAAAAAAAAAAAATGTCGGCGGCCATCATGAAAAATAGCCTGACTGTCAGGGAAAACGTATCGAGCAGCCATTTTGAAGGAAAAAAAAAAAAAAAAAAGAGCCTCCTCCTTCCTATTTTTCAAAAAGGCGAACGCTAAACATGTTTTTTCTTTTATTTGGCCTTAGTGTCCCCGTCCGCTTCCTTTTTTTGACGCCGTCTGCTTTTTTTTTTTCTCCATATTTTTTCCATTTTTTTTTTTAATGAAAAAACATAAAATATATACTGCTCGGGAAAATTTACCAAGCAGCCATGTTAACAAAAAAAAGGGCCTCCTTCCTATTTTTTTATTTTTTCAAAAAGGCAGGACGCTAAACATGTTTTTTTAAATGGCCTTACAGCACCGTGTCTGATAGTCAGAAACATGTATTTTTTGGGGTCTGTAATGCATTGATGATGTCATCCTGCTATTCCTTTGTTGTTTTCTCTTGATCACAATAAGATAGATCATTCACTTACATAAATAATGCATGTAGGTAGTACTAGTAGGAACTAGGAAGTTTGTTGCTCTTCACAGTGCATTTTGAGATTTGTTTTGCACACTCATGTAAATAATTTCAGAAACTGCAATGTTTTATTACCGGGCACATGAAAATGTTCCTGGTTTTACAGACATTTTTGTATGTCCTGGAACTCCTTACTGCCATACTCGTACAATGCAAGAAGTGTCTGAAAACACATCTTTTCTAATTTGTTGTAATATTCCTCTCTGTTTTTATTTTAAGAATTGTATGATAATGTTCTCTCTTTTTGTTTGTTTAAATTTTTCTTGTTTATATGTTTTGTATCTAATCAAAAGGCGCTTTATAAATATAATATTATTATTATTATTATTATATTGTCATATAATGCAACAGAGGTACATGTAGAGTATGGTCAGATTCAGCATTGTCTTTCATTAAAACTCTATAATGGATACATACATGTACATGTACAGGGGGAGCTTTTGCTTGATTGTGATACAATGTTGACACACTAGCAAGCTTAATGTGGAATTGATTGCACAGAAGATTAGGGGCTCATTTTGGTGCGTTTGTTTGGGCTACAAATGCAAATATACTTGTCATCTCCCAGTAATGCATCCTCTGTACACTAACACCTCAAACTGATTGGAACAATAAATCTGTAGTGTTTATCACTGATAGTGCCCCTATTTTGTTGATGTACATACAATGGACATTTACAGAGGTGAACATGTACATTGTACATGCAGCCTATATTTCTTTGAGTCACATTCACTGGCAAAATCACTGTACAATGCAATAAACATCTCTTGAGTTCATATACATGTAGCGCATGATAATGCTGTGAATCATCATCATTATTGTCAACATCATCATCATTTTCATTATTATCATCATTGTCATCATCATCGACATCATCATCATCATCGTCATCATTGTCATCATCATCATCATCATCATCGTCATAATCATCATAATCATCAACAATATTTTACCCCACATTTACCTCAAATTCAATGAAGAATACACTAGGGGCAGGCATTTATCTTGAACGTCTATTTATGTGTTTGGGAAATTTGTTTTTAGGAGCTTTTTGCACAATATGTTTTTGATTACAGTAATTCATTTTTTAACTTTAAAAAAGCATTCTATTGCAATCATGAATTGTGTTTTGGTCCTTTTGGAAATACTGTTGAGATCTTTCTGAATCTGTTCCCATTCAGTTGTAGTAGTATGAGGTATTATCAAAAATATTAAAGATTTTTAAATATGTATGTCTTTGAAAATGGAGAATAATATACAACTACATTCCTCAATCATTTTCTTCATTTTGTCTTCATTAAAAAAAAACTATACAAACTAATATTATTCCATGACAGTCATGTTTATTTTCTTACTTTACTCTTTGTTTTGCAGGGATTTGAGCAACAACAACATGAAGACTATTCGGGGAGGTGCTTTTACTGGACTGAGTTCTGTTCAAATACTGTAAGTTAAAGGTAAAGACCAGTAATGGTCATGCGATTGCATTGTGAAAGAAACGTTGTGGAATCGATCAGAAAAGGTTGATCATCTAGCATCTAGCATCTGCAAGGTTCTGGAATCATCAAAATGATAAGAAATTTGGCCCATTCTTCGTAAAGTTACAAGCACTATACACAGAAAGATGTATATGGGACTACCCTATCTCTCTCACCAGACCATGAGAGAGATAAATTTACCAAATATATGAATTAGTAGGCGGTTTCCCGGCAAATTTTTTATCATCATGTATTAGTCAAAACATATTCTTTCACATGATTGGTAATGAGAGCTTCCATTTCATTTTTTGAAATTGGGGCGTTGCCAATACTGGTCTTTACCTTTAAAACAACATCATAAAGGCTTGTTCAGCTATGAGGCAGCAAAATGGCTGCATTTTTGTTGTGATGAGGGTGAAGTGTAATACGTTCACATTCTATAAAGCGATGATGCACAGGACCTTTGTTGGGTGCAGTTGCCATTAGTTTACATTAAAAATAACATGACAGCTTTTTTTGCAGCAGTTACCTCGCCATTTCTGAACGAACTTTTATTCTGTAGAGAGCAAAACATTGATTTGAACTCAATGTTCTTGATAGTGTGCAGAATATATACATGTATACATGTACATGTATGAGGTTTAAAAGGTGTGTTTTTTGAAAAACAAACTTCAATCTTAGTTTTGCTTTGGAAGACCCCTTTTTATGGTATAGATCTTTTTGCAAATTTCTTTTCATTTACATGCAGTTCTACGAAATGAGATAATCATCATGTCGATTCTGTTACCTTGAAATTGCATAGGGTCTCGTTGTGGTTTTTGGTCATCTGCGTTCTATAGTAGAAATACACATGCAGTTTCTAATTGGCTTATAATTCACTACCTGACCAGCATTTCATGAAACCGCCATAGATGTTCAAGCTTTTCTACAATCCATTGAAACATATTTATCAAATTTAACACACGTTTCAATGAGATGTCTGTGAACTTGTACACTGTTCTAATGTCAGATGTGCATGACGGTTTCGTGAAACAATGCCCTGAGCTCTATCATTAAATTTTTGTTGTTGTTGACATGTCCTGTATGTTTGTACAGTGTACAATACATGTAGGTTACATTTGTATATATCTATTGAAAGCATTGACCACATGATGACCACATAATGACCACACCTAGTCTACATGTATATCTATTGATTCATTAGTGTGGTGTGAAAGTTGAATTAATGATGGCTTGTTCGCACCTGCATTTTTGTAGTTTCCTTTTACAAAAATCTGCTTTTTTGATTGGCTGTGAACTATAGATGAGCTCTATATCACTATAGGCGGTGTCAGACAGAGGCCAAAAATCCGGATTTTAGTTATCCTGATTTTAGTTATCAAGGGAGAATTTTCTTGATTCGTTAGAGGATTTGTAATGGGATAAGTGATGACAGACAGCAATTAAGAGGATAACTAAAATCCGGATTTTTGGCCTCTGTGTGACACCGCCTAATCAGTCATATTCAAGAATGCTTGTATATGTCCATGTACATTATATGTCCTTGTATACGGTAAGTCCTTGTATAAGTCCTGTCCTGTGTACATTTTGTTGGTTCTACATGTACATGAAGGTGTACAATGTATGTCTTCGAATCATTGACCACACGGTGTCCTTCTCCAGTATCTATGAATTCATCGGTGTGGTGTGAAAGTTGAAATAATGATCTCTCGTCGTCCGCACATGGGGTCCTGCCAACTCTTTACAAACCTGCGAAAGCCCCGAGTTGTGGGAAAGAGGTCTCCCACAATGGGTTATTCACAAGTTGCTCCGAAAGCTTTTGTGTGTGGAAGGAGCCATTTGAGATTGAACGAAAAGGACCGAGTTTCACCCAAGCTTGCTTGTTAGGATCCCGATTCATTAGCATCCCACTGGAATGTCCCTGCTAGATGTGATTTCTTTTTAAAGGCACACTGTCCTACTTGTAGCTACTTGCTCCCTCTATATAGAAAACTTCCCAAATCGGTGCCTGTTGGTCCCCCATGATCCTCTTTTTCTTATGTTAAATGAGAGCTGAGTTAATGAGATAGCCACCTGTCACAGTGACCTCGATGGCTCGCTGTGTGGTCTAATCCCTTCTAGCTGCAGTAGTAACGCCTACCTTTAAAGGGATGGCTTTGTTCTAGAAAAATAAAATTTCAAAATAGTCGAAATTGTAACGTGAGTGGCTCGGCTGTATTTCATGGTAAGATTGATCTGGAAACATTGCAAAGAATGCCTTTATAGATTGAGGAGGAACAAACTATGCAGAGAGATGCGTTTTTATTTTTTGAGCTTTATCAAGTACACCAATGTACATGTAGGCTCTAAAACTGCACTGCCCCTCCCCCTCAAAAGCATTGTGTTGAGGCAGTTTTATGGAAATAAAGATGATTGATTGTAGGGCATCATTAGAATTATACATACAGAGTCATTATGAGATATTCAATTAATTTGCATTCATTGTTAGATAAAGTAGAATAAGAATGTTACTCAATACAGAATTGTTCCTGCTTTTGTTGTTGTTGTTGTTATTATTAATATCATTACTAAAAATTTGGCGTCATTTTCACCTGGAACTTGGAAGGCAAAAAGAGAACTGAATCACTGTAACCCTCGGTCTCTCCTCCAGATTGAGGGTGTGCAGATATAGATCATTAAAAGAAGGTTTTTGTGATAACTACAGTATAATTATGTTCATTCATTGATTTGCTATATATGGCCTAGAGTGCTGGATCGCCCTTGCTGTGTCCAGGCAGAGTTCGCTGCAAGGATACCTAAATTGAGTTTTCATAGTACACAACGGAAGACAGGGCCGATGTGGTGCCTTTAAAAAGGAGAACCCATTGACTATTGTGTTCCGAACAATGGGGTCAATTTGCCATGGAACCTCAAAGTGAGTGAGGCAGGCAGGCATTCCCCTCCCTAGCCAGTCCATTGAAAGGACATCGGATTCTATGGGGAAAGAAACACTCGATGGATTAGTCAATACAGGTGAGCGGAATAGAGAGTCTGAGAGAAAGAGAGAGGGAGTGGGAGAGAGAGAGAGAGAGGGAGAGGGCACCGGAAAGCAAGAAAGTCCCAAAAAACAAAGTAAATACTATTGTTATTTACACTAGTATGGTTCAAACGATGGTGCAATAACTTTAAATTTAGGTCGTCATTTTAATCAAGTTAACTTGTATTGAGGTACAATGCGGACATAAAAATTGACAGAACTGAAAAAATGAAAATGGCTCAGATTTTGTAGTTAGTTGGGCAGTGTGGCAGGGTTATAGATATTTTGTGGCATTCGTCCATACCAAATTGCTTCAAGTTTCATAGCAACTGTATTGCACTGTATTGGACAAGTCTGCATAGACTCAAATTTGACATGCTACCACAATTCCTGAAGCCTTGAGAAGAGCCTAAAAACTGTCTGTTTCTGGCTCAGGAGCGGCTGAAGTACAGAGTTTTTTAACTGAAGACGATGGGTACAACCCATCGAAACGTCGAGATAGAGCACGAGTGGGTCCTTTTCAGGGGCCAACTAACCCTGTCTAAAGAATACATGTGTGTAGCGTATATAACGGTGTATAAACCACACTTTTTTGCCGCCGAAAAAATTTCAAAGTCGGGGGTGCGGTTTATACACGGTACACCAAAAAACAAACAAAAAAAAAAATTTTTTTTTTTTTTTTTTTAAAGTTTCAATTTATGCCCCTCCACCTGGCGCTATGCCTGGCAATGTCTCCCGGCTCGGTAATCGGTGTGTTGATTCACCACTCGGAAACTAGAACAACACTCAAATTTGTCTGTCATCTTGGTTTGAAAGTAATCTTTCTGATAGAACTCAATATGTAGTTTATAATAATAATTCCTCCAATTTTTTTTCTATTACATGGTGTACCACAAGGTTCTATCCTAGGTCCCTACTGTTTTTTAATTTACAGTACCGTAATGATCTTACACACAAAAAAAAAAAATCTCGGCAAAAAAAAAAAAAAAAAAAAAAAAAGTTTTTTTTTTTTTTTTTTTTTTTTAAGGGCGAAAAAGAGGGGTGCGGTTAATACACGAGGGCGGTTTATACAACGTTATTTACGGTAAGTGTAACCGCAAACTATTGTAGTCTCATAGTGCAGACACTGTTCTGCGCAAAGACTGCAAAGGGTTTGTGCCTGCAAAATTGTATCGGACGTACTGGTACATGTACCTTCAGGGGAGTGTTTCACAAAGACTAAGATTGAATTTAAGTTGAACTTCACTATGGCAGGCCTTTCATGCCATTAGTTCATCTAACCATTACTGGCATTACATGTAGTTTCTCAAAGGACTTACCGTAAATCTCCGTGTATAAGGCGCACCTGTGTATAAGGCGCACCCCTATTTTGGGGAGGAAAACAAAAAAATAAAAATAAAAAATGAATAGTTCATTATTGAAGGAAAAAGTATTATCTAAAGATCGTAATTAAGAGATCATTGGTGAGAGCAACCAGTGGCATGAATGGCCTGCCATATTTAACTTTAAGTCCAATTTAAAGTCGATCTAAGTCTTTGTGAAACACTCCCCAGGTCCAGTGGGTTTTAGAATGACCCCTTTTAACCTCTTTCATTTCTGGTTAACCAAATGCAGAGCTCTACATACAGTATGTACTGCTTATGAATAATATCCTGTTACATATGTACGGTATATGTATGGCTGTACAAGCTTCTACTGTAGTTCTACAACAAATGGACTATGAATAATTGACTGAGGTCATTGGCATTTTCTTACAGTTGAATTGTAAAGTCTGCAGAGTGCAAAGTAAATGCTAATCTGAAGTGCCAGTCCTAGTAAGAACTTGTTGAACCGAACTCTTTTGCAAATCTGTCAAAGGGGGTTATGTTTCCTTTAAACTGAGAATAAACATAGAACAGAGTGAATTCAATTGAAATTTGAATTAGATTGATTTTTAGAGATTGAAGTCAGTGACATCTTTGTTTAGTCTTAACCCATTATTATTCTGCATAATAATTATTTTGTTCTTGATGTAGGGTCTAACATAACTTTTTTTTGAATGTTTGACAGAAATAATGTTGTAAGAAAGGGAAAAGGGAAAAGAAAATATTGATGATAATAAAATAGGCAAAAATGACAATGACATGATTCCTGCCTTTTGTGACGTGAGTAAAGGGCTGAAGCCAACATCCAGGAGAGGGTAAGGGATCTTCAGGATGTACATGTTGTAGCAAACTTGAACTGGGGTACATGTACATTGTAGGAAAGCAGCAGTTGCATCATGAGTCTGACGATTCAGTCATTTCAGTGTCTGAAATGGGAATCGATCGGGGCATGGTTTCACGAAAGCTCATTGACATCCAATTGAAATGCCCGTTAAATTTAAAACACGCGTTTCAATGGGTTGTCTGCGAATTTGTACTTATGGTGGTTTTGTGCAACAATGCCGTGGAATCTGGAAGGTACATAGGTTGAGAGCGATGTACACTCTAGGCCTAAATGATAGGCCTTTTGTATCTAGAGCGAAATTATGATACAGAACTACAAAATCCTTGGTAGCCAGTGAATGTATAGTGGAGAATATATTCCAGTTCTAATCCAAACATGTTTTGTGCAACGGATAGTGAGGCCTTTCATCACTGCTGATATTTGATCTAGAGTTGTTGATGTTTAATGGCCACATGAGACAGGCGCACGACAGATGAGATTTGTTTCAATGTCAATTTCTCTTTAGCCTTGATTTAAGACCAGTGGCATTGGCTATCCTAACTTATAAAGGAGAGAGAGAGAGAGAGAAGGAGAGGTGGGGTGGGGTGGAGAGGGAGAGTGGAGGGAGGGAGGGAAAATAGAGCAAGATTGGGTCATGACAGCGAAAATATAGGCCAAACACTGTACAAGAACATGGACATTTACATGAAAGCTACATGAAATTCATTTTAATTGAGAACAGTATTTTTGTTTATCAGTTTGGGCCAATGTATAATTTCAGTTCCTTTTTCATAGGAAAGTAAGTGGTGATTATTGAGGACAATAACAGTCAGAAAATTCCACCAAATATGTGTACAGGGGCAAATATATACAGTACACTGTTTATTCACATTACTATACACCTAGATATAAAAATGACACCCCTTCCTTTCAGAAATATTGGTTACCATACATGTAGCTGAAATCATATTGAAACATAAATTTAGTAAAGAACTTTAACGTTTTTGTACAAGCTCAATTTGAATTATATTTTAGATTAAAAAATATTTTCTTTGACCTTTGTGGTGACTTTCAGCTCACACATTTTCCCCCTGCCATTTTAAAGAATTATGTGAAATCAGCTGCCTCTCAAATGGTTTATTTTCTTAAATTCATTTTAATTTTTCCCAAAATACATTTAATTTTTTATCAATGTTATAAATGTTTAATATCATCTAATAAATTCTGAGTGGTGAACTCATGGAAGGGACATTTCTTACAATGTTTGAAGATTGATCAAAGAAAAAATGTCACGTTCCTGTGTAGGAGTAGAGCTTACCGTGGCTAAACACATAGTGACAGGCATTGTACTCAGGACTGCACTGGGTGAGAAAATCTGCTGCAGGTGTCTCCATCGTTCCTGTAATGTTCTCAAAATCGATTGAAGCCAAGTGCCGGGGTTAATTGAATAATGTTCAAATTGAGGATGTTCTTTTGCGTTTGTGACAGCCACTCGGCTTGGATAGAAACAACGTTTGACAGCGAACTCTTTCGGTGGTCCGTTTGAAACTGTTTCATATTTTCTCCCCGTTCAGAATGTGTCAATTTGACATGCCTATAAATGATGTGAGACGAAGTTCAATGAACAGGCACATTGTGTATGTTGATATATTTTTACCTGGTATGACTTTCATTCTTCATGAGCTGTGCATGTTCTCACTATGCAACTTTATATTTTCAAGACAAACATGAATATGAACACAATGTTTCCACAATCAAATTATAAAATAGACTAATATGATGTACATTTACATCCGTATCAGTTCCACACATTACATCTTAGTTCTTACTTATGCTACATGTATATAGGCCTCCACTCATATTTGAAGGTAACCTAACTAATACAATGCTATTGTCTCAACTTTCACTGGTAATATCTTCTCCAGAAGTGTACCAACAAGTAACAAAATTGATAGAATATTTCTTTAATTTTTTTTTACTCCTAACCTTTGCCAACTTACACTACCGGTAGTCTATTACCCTTTTATTTGACACAGACATTTTACATCACTACTTTTTCATTCCCAGACACTTATTTCAATTTCAATGTAATAAACCTACATTTGCTTCAATTTCCGATACACACCCCATTTCCCCAGATCCCATAAGCAAGTCAACATATGTTTTTTTGACATCTTCTGCGAGCAAAATGCCTTGAAGAACACGCACATGGTGTAGACTGATATTGGTCAACGACTCGACATCCAAGAGCAATTCTGCCTAGACCAATTCAAGATTGATTTCTCAGGCAGGAGACCTCGATTGGAAATTGAAAGGGAAACTTGGCGAGTGTGTCTCCCCGGCGGATTTCTCCAGATGAGCGTGGAATATGTTCCTTCGACTCGTTTCGAGACCTGTCGCCACGGGAACGGTTTGATCTTGAGGGCGCAAAGCCCAGCTGCAGATGTGATTTGATTCGCAAGGTAAATGTGTTTATAAGCGAGGCAATTATCGCCTTGAAGGGAGCCTGTCACGATCCATGGCTGGTTGATCTTGGCAGGCAGACCAACACACATTCTAATAACGGCTCCTGTGCAGCTTCACAAGCTACTCAGATACATTGTACATGTATAGATTGACCTTGTCTCGGACTCAGAGATGTACATGTATAGCTACATGTTCAGGGTCACTGATGTAAATGCTTGTGTAATGAATGATGAAACTCTCTCAAAATCTTTGAAATTTACACTGAATATTTTGATGTATAGAAAAAGAATATAATAAATAATATTGGATATTTATATAGCGCACATATCCACCCTGCAAGGTGCTCAAAGCGCTCCATTAATGAAACTGAATGAATGAAACTGAACCGGATATGAATGTGCAGTATGAAAGCTTCAACAAAGCTGTCAGAACTACAAGTACGTGTACATGTACAAGGATATCTCAATAAATTGAATCACATATATTTTATTTGTTCATCATCACAGGGTCTAGTACATGAACTTGGATTTTTGTTTACAAGACTTCATGAGATTAGTTTTCTCGCTTGTAAACTGAATTCCTCGCTTGTAAACTGAATTCCTCGCTTGTAAACTGAATTCCTCATTTCAATGTTCCGAAATGTTTTGGTTTCTTGGCTATGCACATTGTACTGTTATCCAGTGTGAATATAATGTCTAGTGTTGGAAACATGTCACACACTGATAACTTTCCATTCTACACAAATATGTGCTCACTCTATTGTGACACATACAGTACATACATGTACATGTACATGTACATTGTATTGTATTTACATCCGCACATGTACAAATTCATTCTTCCCGTCCTTGTAAAAACCAGCTAGTGTATCAGTGGCGACCTACATATTACTCGCTTCTTTCTAGTATTAAGGGGTCCGCTGTGCTCCACATATCTCTGGCGCCGGAATCTCTGCTTCCTCCATTCTCCCCTGTCAGGTTCCATTTCATCCCTCATCCCAAATGGATTATTTTTGCAGATATCATACACTTCTCGTCTTGATCGCATCAATCATGTATTACATCTACAGTTTCCTCCTCCTTCTCTTACAGAATACGAGGATGCAATGTATTGCTCCATTCGTTAATGAATGCATTTTAAATTTCTTTATGAAAAATATTTGAAAAGGATATGAAAAGGGGAGAAGATTTCACAAAGAAGGATTTTTATTCTAGTAGTATTCTTCAAGAGCAGTTAGTTGCACAAGAAATTATTAAGATTTGGTAAATTTCTCTCAAATTAAATCTCCTCTTGGAACATTTTTCCTTCTTTTATGATGTTTATAATGTTGTTGAAATTGAACAAACAAATAAATAAACAAATAAATTGACAAAGACATAGCAATGTGATATTCAGAAAAACATCTGATCCTACAATGTACATGGTACATGCATTTGATTGACAGAGGCAATGAGATAGCCATATTTACTGAAAACTTAAAAATATGAATTATTCTTAATGAGATCAATAATGTAGTTTGTTAACCACTCTAGCATCCTCAAATAAAAGATTAATATGACTAAAAATGTCTGTCTTTATTCTGTGCATTTGTAACCACTTCCGTCTTCAAGAAAGAGATTTGGGCATTAGGCCTTATGAACAGTGCTAGTTCATTTTACTCCTGCTGTGTAAATTGATTTCATGCCATGTTTTGTTTGTTTGGTAGGGCAGAGCTGACTGCTTGGACATGTAGTGTACCGGTAGGCTTCAATTGGCTTCACGTAGTACTAGGGATATGTACATGTACAAGAGAACGACTGGAAATGGAATTGGATAGAAATTTGTTGTAAATTGGAAATTTGTGGATAATTACCTGTGCTAATTAAGTGCATTTCAAAGTGTTTTTTGTGATAGTGCCTGTAGAAGTGAAGTGAATGAAGACCACTTTCCTACACCGGGTATTAATACAATGTTTTGATGGTGAAGAGAGAACACGTTATCATTGTTTTAAAGATCTCTCACAAAAATCATTGTTGGACTCACAATGAAGACATGTTCAGCATTAGTTTAGGTTGATGTATAGCCACCCTCTTCCCATTCAAACATTTTAACTGTATTTTAAATGAACTTAAATCTATACTAAATGAAGAGTTGCATTCTTATCTATTAAATACCCTTTCACTGTCACACAATGTTTTACATGTATAGTTTGGGGCATTTACACCGCAAGCAAAAAACGTTGCTACTTCAATAGGTATGCTAGACAATAACCCATAAACGCAATGGAAACAACTTATCGTATAACCCACCTCTGGAGTGTGTTCTTTTTTAAACGCTGGCCGATAGTCCACCAATCTTTACAGTGTAAACGCTCACTCTCAACACAACAGTGAATTATTTTGTTTTTGGTCATGTGACTCTCCTCGCTTCCATGCTAACGCATGTAGAGTAGCGACAAATGGCACGTGCGTACAACTCACCTCAAAATATTAAAAAACAGGCAGGTTTTTTCAAATTGTTTTTTCTGCAATGTAAATGAGCCTACAGTACATGTACATGTATATATTATGCATGTATATTTACAATATGGAAACAAAAAAAGTATGATTTATTATCTTTTGTGACCGCAGTCTTGCATTGGTTAACATTTCTAAAGCATGTTTCATTCCCTGTATTGAGCAGCCACATCTGTATGTCATTTATTGTGCAGAGGTCAGCCTGTCATAAATTTATTGTCATGCCATAACTTAGGTTAGCAGCCAAGCATTCAATGTGCTCTGGCAGTGCGGCTTAGCCTGAGGAGAAGATACGAAATGGCAACATGATTTTTAGAATGATATTGCTCTCTTTGACTTGTGAATGACGTAGAGTTCATGACAGCATTTTGGAACACATCAATTTTTTCCCCTTCAAAATTCAAATGGTAAAACCAGCTTGGGGTCTATATTTGCAATTTTTACAAGCCACAAAAGTTTACACAAATGGTTGTCATTATTACTTTGTTAGTGTTTCATGTTCCAAACAGTTCTGGTTTTTACTAAAGATAAATCAGAGTTGTGGTAATGGATATCCTGAGAAAATGGCGTGAAGATTTTTTTTTCTTCATGGTTTGTTCGAACTAGGTAAATATTTAAAAAAAAAAAAAAAAAGCATGCTCAAATTCCCGGAAAAGCACAACTTAAAATGCAAATACATGTACATGTATGATACTGTGTTATTTTTTGTTAGGATAATGAGCTTTCTAGCTTATTGCTGAGCTGTAACAGCTGCTATACATTTTGAATCAAAATTATTTGACAAATTTCTTTTATTTGTAGTTCTGCTTTTTCAGAGCAAGTTCTTTTTTATTCTGTAGGATAGGATTTTTGTGATTTGTTATCACCTGAACTCTAAATCACCTTCTCAGCAAGCCAAGTGATCTGATGCCATATGGAAAGATAAATTATTGCAAATCAACTGAAAAAAATAAACCAAACAACATATGGCCTGCCAACCACTTTGATACATGTATATTACTACTGGTAAGCTTGATTCTTTGTATTTTGAATATTTCATTTGTAGAAAAAAGTATAATTTCCTCTATACAGAATTCACTTTTAACCCATATTTTGGTTGACAATTTAGTTATAAAGGTACATTTATTAATTACTGGACAAAGCATAGTCAGAAAAGAAATAACTTGGTATACTGCTTGATTTGTATGTTTTTTTCTTCAAATTCATCATGAGATCATCTCACTAAAGAGACCAAAACAAACATGTACATTATATATCACTACAGTATATGCCAAAAGTATAATGATGAAGACTTGACTTTATTAGATATATGATCCTGTTATCCAGTGAAAAACAGTATTTAATGTGATGTCAATTGCTCTGCTTCTCTTTGCCAACGGATGCAAGAAAAGAAGAGTATCATGAAATACAATACCCTTGTTCTACTTCGACATATCACACTCCTTACAAATGTCTTGAGATGTCCCTAAATGACTTTGAGATATATCTCGTCTGTTTAGAGCTAGAGGGGCATTGAACTCAAAGACCTTAAAGGTAATACAAAGTTTTGGTATAGGGTCATGAATTGGGTTCAAATGAACATATTGGAAGCATATGCGATCCTACAATATTTAGTGATCATTGTCGCCGTTGAAATTGAGTCTAAAGTTATGAAATCGTAAATAATAAACTCTTTATGTTGTATAGCTCCCTCTCAAGGTCAAGATATTAATTAAGCTATAAAACAATATTTCTTGACTAAAATCGATCAATTAGCGATTCCCGTTTGGAAATTATGTATCACAACTACATCTTTTGAGATTTCCATGGTCGCAGCTACCACTGTACGGCCATAGGCGCTATTTGAAATTTATCGAAATTTACCGGGAGCACCGGTAAATTGTTATATTCAATTTTTCTCGAAAGCAAAAGTGTTTTAGAGGCTAAAATTTCTAGTGCTTATAATACATCCACAGGGGCATCCAAATATATCAAAATTGTAAAGAATCACTATCCACCCAATTTCCAAAATTTCCCAAAACTTTGTAATACCTTTAACAGAGAGTTACCGCCCTTCTGGCTCTCAACAGAAGATCAATAAATTCCACAGCTGGGAGTAAAAATTAGAAAGACACTAAACTTTGAGATAGAAATATAGGCCTGTCCTCATCAGCTCGAGATTCCAAAATAGCCTGCTATTTCTGATTTGGGAAATAATCCAGAAGTTAAATATCAGCTTGAGACTCGACCTCGAAACTTGAAACTCAAGCTCGAAAAATTAGCTTGAGGTATTTTGCTCAGCGTTCGCGCGTAGTGCGAGTCTTCGGGCTGGTAAGGACGCACCGGGCAAATAGCGGAATATTTTGCAAACTAGCCCAAGATATTTTGGGATAATTATCTCGACCGATTATCCCGTTAATTGCAACTTCGGGCTGGTGAAGACGCAAATTAACTGGATGATTTGCGACCGTGATAGTTCAAATAGCGGGATATTTGGCAATCTCGAGCTGATGAGGACATACCTTATGAGTGGGAGCTAGAGCTAACTGGTGGTTGGAGCCTTGGAGGAGACGGCATTCTACAGCCGAGCCATCAGTAGGCTATATGAGGCTTTTATTCCAAATGGGCTTTTCTACTTGACTTTCTCAAACTGTGGTCTCAAGGCGCAGTCTGCTTTGGAAAATACCACAGCCGTTTCATCGTTTTGTGATGAAAGATTCTTGTATGAAAAATCAATTGTTTATTCTGCGCTGAATATGTCAATTTTTATTTATCGCATATTTGACTATTGTTATTCAATCATCGGAATCTTCTTTGAGGCGTGTTGCGTTTGTTTTCGACGATTGGAAAAGAGTGTGAAATTGTAGACTAGCGTCTCAAAATCAGGAGCGGTTTGGTGCTTTGATTCGGGCTTAAATGGGCTCACAATGGGAGCTAAGATTACCCTCAATTGGCAATCTATTACATCCTGGAGCCCAGCCTGCTGGAAATATGGTCACCATATCAAATCATATCCCAAACTATATGAACCCACTAGTTTTCATGCCACAGACCCCTCTAGGCTCTAGTCACGTTTGCGATTCAACATCTAGGATTCCAGCGACCTATACCCGACCTTTGGATATATATATCCGTAGGATATGTCTCCTCTTACAGACCATCTCTATCCAGCATGGGAGATTTCTTGAGCTGCTTTTTACTTTTTCAAGAAAATAATTTCTGAGATAGACCACAGATTCCTACCTTTGCAGATGTGAAAAAATTCAAAACTCCAAACAGGTTTCCCTGCTCACCACCCATTCATATACATGTTCATATACATATTCCATGGTATCATATTATTGCTCTGTTCTCTCACCAATAGGTAAGCTTAATCCTACTACACTTGTGAGGGGTGAAATTTAGAAATATAAATGAAGAAAAAAATCTAAAGCTAGCAGGTAAAAAGAAAAGTATCCTCTTATTCTTATCTGAGGACTTGAGGTACACCGCTTCCCTGAAAAGAACCAATGATGCCGTAAAAATGTCATTCTGAATTTGCAGTCTTATCCAAATACTGCTTGTAATTACAAGCTCTTTCCAAAGCCATTAACAATATGATCCATCAACGTGACCCAGATACAGTTAGCTAGAAATAATACATGGAATGACCTGTTCACACTGCAAATAATTTATACGAAATTCATATAGTAAGAGGAGCATACACAGGTGACAAAAAGTATCTTATAATTAAACTTTAAATAAAGAAACTTGTCTTAAAAGATATTAATTGATGTAAGTTTAGTGTCAGCTTTGAACAGAGCTGACCAGTCATCGGTGCGCACCCCATGATGAGCCCAGCCCAGTTATACCGTTTTTGTATGATAAGACATTCACATTAGATGTGGATGCTGATTCTTTTTATATATTTCATTGGGAACGATACTCAAACATCTGTTTTGCTGTACAACGTTCTGTTGTATTTGGCTTTCCATTATATACTATACAATATTCAGACTTGAAAAAGTACATGTAAATACTTATCGACTATTGCATGGCTACATACATGTACGGTATACTGTTCTTGTGTACCTACATTGTGCATACACTGTACAATGAATTTTGCTTGTCTGAACTGGGGGTGGGTGATAGAGAGAACCCCCGGGATATCATATTTTTTCTTCCTTGAGTCTAATCATTAGAAGTCCAGTTCAATTCCCCTATTCATCATGCATGGTGATGTATTGACTACCAGTATTGTTCAGGATGCAGTTTAATCATACAGATATGGTCTATACAGGTGCATGTATGATTGATGGCAATCCATCTCCTTGCTCCCATGTAGGATGGAAAAGAGCAGGTTGCTACAGAAAATATGCGTTTTTTGACCTGCCACATTGTCAACTGACCATGCACAATGCAGCTTTGCCAACACACAACATTTAAAAATCATATGAATGAAATATTACCATGATTACAATGTTTAGACAATGAGGTAACTTTAATACAGTGACTCTTTTTTGTTATTCCACCCCTAACTGAAAGATATAAAGTTGTGGATGCAAACTTATTTTAGATCTTAGACTGCACATAATTCTGAGTTTTATATGTAAAAAATGCAAACCTTTGAATGAGCATACATTGTAGCTGTTGTGTACCATAGTGCTTGGCTTGAGCTGGCTAAAATGTCCATTTAAAAAATGAAACATTGAAAAGAAGAAATGGTATGCATATTCTCATTGTGATATTTTTGTACAGAAGATATTTGCTTGATAGTTATCTTAATTTCATTCAAGATCCTCCCCAATTAACACCCTGACATTTATGCCATTGAGATCCTTATCCTTCCAGAGTCAGTGAATGTTCTGAAGAGTATGTTGAACCAGAAGTACATCGGGGAAGGTCACCGAGAAAGTCGTAGGGAGAAAAAGCTTTTGCTATTGATTGTGCCATCCAGAAATCTTCCATGTTTGGACAGCTAAGCTCAAGGCTCATTTACCTGCAGTCCCACTGTATAGCTTTCTGTGTGGGTAATGGCAACCATCGATTGAGACCCGCTCATGCTTCGCCAATCTTGACAGTGACGGTTGTTGACTTTGCAAACAAGTTTCCCACCTTATTATGACAGTGAACAGAGACAATGTCAACAAGCGGAGGAACATTAGAATGTTGATTTGGCCCGATCTGGGGTCCGTTCTTTTTATCTCTCACTGTCATTCATTCCCGAATCCAGTGATCCTTTAGAGTAGATGTGGGTTTGAACTTTGATCAAGAAGGAAGAACATTCTAAATGGTAGTCAGCTTTATTTGATTGTATAGCTTGTTAGGCCGATGGCAAATCTTCCACAGTGTCCTCCAATCGATAGACTAGGTAAGAGGTGGGTGTACCTCAAGGCTCTAGCGCTACACCAGGTTTGAGAAGAAGTGCAGTGGGCTCTCCTGAACTCAGCGTCGCTCTTAACATCCAAATCAGAAGCACAAAATTCTTGTCCACCATTGAAGGGCTGGTCATATATCAACAGTATGGATTATGTCTCCTCTTTATTCAAGCTGGTAGTCATAACAACATGAACAATGAAGTAAACATTTAAAACCCAGGTCCATGACCCAATGAAATATAGGATGCAAGTGTATCATTGTCAGGTGGTGCAAGACAAATGTTTAGTTTAAATCCTCTGGCAAATCTATGGCAAGTGCATGTGTTAAGGCTGCGACGGGTAGTCGAATGCTCGAGTACCCGCACGGTTGACAACTACTCGGGTACGATTTCTCGTCCAGGCCCACGCTTACCCGTGCCAGGGAGAGCGGCAGCCGCTGGCATGGTACCGTCGGTAAAAATGTTTCCCAACTCAAGCACTGTCAAACTCACCTTTCAGAAACTGGGACCAAATGTCCAGATTTCTGTTTGGACTTGAAGGAAAATGGATTATTCTGCCATCTTTGGTTTTTAAAACAGCATTGTTTACTGTTATAGTTCTTATTAAATCGGCGCCTTCAACTGCAACTCAAAGTAAAATTGCATGCGTTTTGGGCGAGGGATCTGAGAAACTGCCGAGTGGTATGGTAGTGGCAAAAAAAGTCAAAAAAGAAAAAAAAGTCAAAAAATCAAAAAATTCAAAAAAAATCAAAAAAATTCAAAAAAATTCAAAAAAATTCAAAAAAATTATAAAAAAACATGGCGTCCGAATACTCGAGTATTTGCCTGTAAGCCTGGGAGTGTACTCGGGTACCTCATTACACTGTTGTGCACAGCCTTAGCATGTGTCATGTTTATTCTTACTGATTAATTGAAGATATTGATTTGCCCTCCAAACAATTCAATTTTTCTACCAAATGATTTCAAATTTAAATTAAAGTCCTTCACAATAATGTCAGAGATAGTGTCCCAGTGATGCTGGAGATATTACAGTAGTTGGTTATAGGACACCAATTATAGAGGAAGCCAGATTTCAACAAAAATGATGAGAAATATAGAAAATGTCATATTTACTGAGAGTGAATAGAGTGGAGTAGCTAGATAGAAAGAAGAAATGTAAGAATTGGACAAGATTACTTCCCAAATCACTCTAGATACTCTCATTTATCTTCAGTATTTCTTCTTGTATATATATATATGTCATTATAATACACTCAAACGTACACAATATTTACAATCCTCATTTGTCCTCATCGGCTGGTAATGTATTTGACATACTCAATAGGCTAGCAGAGCTACACAAATGAGACATGTAGCGTAGGCCTATACACTGGCTGCGAGAATTGCTGTTGAATTGTTCTTGAAGACAAAACCTGCTAATGGAAAAAATAGAATTACCTTGATATGTTCGGTAGATTACCAGATTAAATGTTTTTCAGAAGAGCATATTTACTAAATTTGTATCTGATTTTGAAGGCTTGTGCAGCGGATTGCAATATGAATATAAATGCTTAGTTCCTGGAAAGTAGGCTAGCTAACCTGGGCAAGGCCTGGATGAAAAGGGAGAAAAAGCTTTTCCATTACTGGCTTAATCTAGATATAGCCTCTTATCCCTGTTCAAGTGAAATCCATTTTCAATTACTTTCTCTTTCTGTATTACCTACACTTGATATTTGACTGAGAATAGGAAGACCTGATGAGCCGCTGGATAACTACACACATGTACATGTATATCTGTAGTCTATCTATTCATACGCTTTAATGACCATTTAATGAATGTGGTTCATGGTTATCCGTATTTGCAAGAAACATTTTTTCCCTGCATACTACAATGCTGGAAAAAATGTATTTTCTATTACAGGCTTTTCCAGATTTAAAGCAATTGTCTTCTTATCCACAATAATGAAGAAAATAAAACAGGGGGCATTTGAAATTGTACAGGGCTATTTCTGTATTTTGTTGAGTGGGGGGGGGGGGGGGGGGGGGGAGGAGGGTTGTTGTTGTTTAGGTTTATAGGTGTTTATCATTCAGGATTGAATATTTACGGGGGCACACAATACATATTAGACTTTGTTTTCAGCCTCTACTTCTTCCCCCCCCCCCCCAATCAATTTGAGAATTGATTCTGAATCAGGATAAATTTGATTCTCCCTTATCAAGATTTCTGCAGATAAACAGTATTGGTATTTTTTTTGCCCTTGTATAATAGGGATCAAAGGCTAGAGCACCTACCTGACCAGCTGGGGCTGTACTCCCATATCAAAAGATAACATTTAACATCGCAAAATTATTATTAATTGTTCTGTAAACTGAAGTAATATAGGAAACAACATAAAATATTTTCCCTTGAAAACATGTTGATAGTTTAGTCAATGAACCGAAGGCTTATAATTGTCCATTCGTTTGCCACGCAGATCTAAAAAGGCGTGAAGGGAATTTGAAGGACCGGATCTGTAGACTAATATCAATGATTTATTTAAATTAAGTGCATGTATAATATATAATAATAATAATAAAAACTTTTACTTATATAGCGCTTTTCATGAGACATTTATATCAAAGCGCTTTACAATATTGATACAATTAAAACTAGACAGAGTAATGACAAAAGAACAAATATGAAGTGAAATTATGAAACATAAGATAACAAGGTAAGGTAACAATTTAAGAACTAGGTTAAAAATACATTTTCCATTAGGTAGGTTTTTAATTTTGATCTAAACAGAGTAATATCAGCGGTGCAACGAATGGAGGCTGGAAGAGAATTCCACAAACGTGGAGCAAAGCATGAAAAGGACCTATCACCAAAGTATTTTCTTTTTGCTTTTTTAATGTATAATATATGTATCTAATTTATCTAGGGTAAGCTCCATCTTATTATAAGCCTTTAATAAAGATTATAAGCCTTTAATAATGATAATAAATAAGAACTCGGTAATAAATTCCATGTTCTTTGAGTTACAGCAAGAGATAATCTTTAAAGATATGGAAATAATCTGATATTACGTGTGCAATGTAGATGTTCAAAATATATGCATTAAAATTGTTTGCCAATATCGATCCAAATTAGCATAAGATCCAAGTATACATAATGCACTTAAGTTAATATCTTAATGCAGTAATGGCTTGCCTCAGATGTGTGCCTATTATTAATCACCCTTATTTTTTCAACTTTGAAAAAAACAAAAAAACAACAACAACAACAATTTGTTGTTGTTGTTGTTGGATTGAACTGAAGGTGGTAGAATTTTGGGCTTATTTTCGTGAATCGACACACGCTGCACTTCACAGCCTATATGCATGTCATTCATTTTGCGAAACCAGTGACGAAATGTGCAAATTTATACATAACGGTAAATGAGAATTCTTTAAAATAATGAGAAAATTGCCTCTTTTTAATGATTTTTCCTTCATTTTGCAAAAAGGGCCTTATGCGCTTTTGTAGGTAGACCAACATAATGATACACAAATCTTCTGTCATACCACAGGGAGATGGTTAGGGCAGGCATACAAATGAATTTTCCCCTCAGAATTCTCCTTTTCTTACAGCGCCCAGCGCCATGTTCCATTAATGTCCCCATGATCCCTGTTATTCTTTTATTTCCCCTCTCCTCCTCTCGCGTCTGTTATTGACATGACAAAGCTGCCAGCAATCACTACATCACACCAGCAGCCATGTATGTAATCATGCTTAGGGGAGAAAAGGAAAAAAAGTGCAAGCAAACAAGCCCCCATTCACATTGTGAAATAAGTACAGTAGTCATAGCAACCCAACGGCATAAAACAGAGTTTGCCCTAAGTTTAAAAGTTAAATTTTTCATCTCAACACAAAATTGTCATCTCTGAAATTTTCAATTTAACTAGATTATACATAGGGCCTTCATTTACATATCACCTTTACCATGAACTCTCATGTTTGTAGGTTTACCCTACATGCATGTTTAACCAAAATTTATCTCTGTGAAATGAAGACCTTTTATGGTGATAAATGTAATAGATCTATAAATTTCCTTAGTTATCCTCACTGTATGAAACTATGAATGCTAATGATTGATCTGTAAAATTTCTTGAGCAAAGCACATTTTTTACTTCAAAGTTTAAGATAGAGTTGGGGCATGTATGCATCTTGACACCAGCAGGAGGCGAATGACTGAAGCTTTACCGTGCCTCTGGACGATCTGAAGCACTATCTTATACAGAAGTGTATTTACACTTAATAGGTGAGAGTGCTCTGTCACCGGTCCAGTTAAGAGCGAGATAATTTGACAAGTATGAACAGGGCCTTTGACCACTCTTGATGGATGGCACTCACTTGTGTGTTAAATGAGATGTTCATACATGCTGCATCTTCTTGTATCCCCTAGTAAACCCTCCAGGGGAATGCAATCGCATGGAAAGAATGGAATTATGAGTGGAGTCGAGAGAGAAGGAAGGAGGAAGCATGGATGAATGCAAAATGGCGAAGAAAATTGATGATCAGGGAGGAAGGTTTGAGGGATGCCGCTGTGGTGCTTTGATTATACCTGGTTTCCTCTTGCTCAATCGAAAAAATAGATGTTGCAGGAGTACCCCAAACCCCATCGTCCTCTTTGATTCTTTATGTGTAGTCTCTAATTCACTAGTAGTTTTCCAAACCGGCGAAAGTGCAATGCTTAGGCCTATGCGCATGCAGCTATTTGCAATACCAGCTACAAATTCAAAACTGGTTTTCAAACTGCCATCTCCGTCCTGTTGAAGTGTATGCAACTACAGTATGCATGGACATAGGTTTGTAAAGCCAGCAATATATTTTCATGCATCCATTGCATAATCCTATGTACATGTGTATTCTTATATTTGATAGAACATGCTACAGTTGTGCATCGACAATATCAAATATCAACCAGGTCAAATTGGAATCCTGGCTTCAATGTAAAAATATCTGACCTGCCAGATGCAACAATGCAAACAAGTATCTCCAGTCAGAAGTAAAATAATATGTGATATCATGAAAATGCTGTATTTCCAGAATGATGGTTACATTTCACCCTCTGTAAAGTCTGTATCCTAATAGTCACCACCATCTTTTCTAATCTCTACTACCCTTACATAGTAGAGAAGTACAGGGCTTGTGCATGTAGACTACTTCCTGAGTCCCTAATGTTTATGACAGTGTTTGAGCTTGTACGGGTTCATCTGTACTTTTTCAGAAATGTCTTCTGCATGTCCTTGGAATTATGAAGGCACAACAAATTTGAGGGCATCATAATTTGGGGTTATGAATGAATCTCGTTTCCAGATCAGATTTTCAGGGTTAGTTTATGTCTCTCCTAGTTGGACTTGTCTCTGGCTTGTTCTCTTGCTCTGTCAAGCCTCCCAGTAATAATGCTAGGTATTTGCTTCTGGTCTACTGTTCTCATCCACAACATATTTTGCTGGCGGCTTTTAAATATTATCTCTGCTCTTGCTAGGCTATCGATTTTGATGCAAACAGCATTCCAGGAATTCCTTCCTACCAGGTATTCATTTACCATTCCTGGATCAAGAGTGGCAATTTGAGATTAATGTCTTACCAAAGAACATTAGTGCCATTTTGGGGCTTGAACCCAGACCTTAACATCTCCATTCAAGTATTCAAACTAGTAGCCTACTGCAAGTCTACATGTACATGTACAAGTCAGATATATCGTTTATCAAAGAGAGGCTAAATAAGTAACAGAAAGCATCACATGCAGTTTCATGGCCTTTAATATTCATACAAAAACACAAATTTCCCAGGGAATTTTATTTACCGTTATCATATCTGGAAAACAGGACACTGTAGACAGCTACATGGCCTTTCTAGACAGGTCCTATAATACACATTTCTTCCCAGAGGTTAATATCATACATGTAGGTGACCACTATAGAGAGGTGGCCGCAAAGACAGGTTTGACTGTATTATTACCTATAAGTATAGTGAGAGTCGGAAGGGCATTAAATCCATGTCCAAGAATATAGTAAGCATCCTTCTGGCTCTCATCGTGTACATGCATGCATTATTCTGTACATAAGAAGAGCTTAATTCCAAAAGGAGCTAAATCCACTTTTGATGATAACTGAGTTATTAATATCATTGTTCACTTTAAGTACCCGTATTTAAACAAAATTATTTACCTAAATTTTGGGAGCAATTATGAAAAAACGCACCTTCTAATATTACTTTTCTACATATGCCTGTACAAAATCTGGTAATTAATTTCTTTTTTTCTCCAAACTTACAAAAATAGATTTAGCTCCTTTTGTAATTAAAACTCCTCATATACATGTAAGTGTACTGATGATGAGAGCGCACACAGCAGCTGGGTGTCCTCACATCCTGTCTTCAGAAGATATTAACATAGAGCTGCCTATCTCCAAGCTATTGGTGTTTGTTGTTCTGCATCCTTCGTTGAATGGGTATAAAATTTACTACCACCGTTTTGACTTAACCCCAATAGCTTGGTAATGAATTATGGTCATTAAATGTATAGACCCTTGTATACCAACTGGCCTCGCTATGGATTTCGATCCGTTAGGCCTATTACCATTATGTATAGGCCCTGTATATCTGTCAAGAGAGAAGTTATCAATGTACCCCCTTAGTATGTTTGCTAGAAAGAGGAAGGAGGTGATGAATGGCGCAATTAACAGAGATATAAAATTCAGAGCAGGAAGTTCTCTATCACAGCAACAACAAGTATTTTGCCTTAATCTTTGCAATATGAATTTCAAGCATTTACAAATTAATAGGCCTAAATATATGCATTGCAATATTTAGATTTTTACTTGAAGATTAACTTACATGCATAATTCTGAAATCTTTAGACACAAAATTACTTACATATTTTTGGGACATATTCCATTTTTTATTACAATATTAGAAAATGTATGCACTACATGTATGTACATCAGCCTATAATATGAGGTTGTACTGAGATTATAGATCTACATGTATTCAATGGGAGTTGCGACAGAGCCATTGGGATATATGTGAGACTCTGGAGCTATGGGAATGGAGGGAGGTTGAGATATTTTTGGATCTGAGAAGAAAGATGTGTATAGATAGATATCTGAAATATTTTGCAGCACCAGTCCGCTGTGGCTTTGGAGGTAGGCAGCTAGGGCCATGATTGAGTGATGTATATAGCAGTGCTAGAGATAGATCTGGTGGGACCCCTCTGACCTCGTGACCCCCGTACCCAGCGCTGCTGAGGATGCTGTGTAAACAGACAGAGATGGACTCCCCTCTAGTCTCTGTGTCACTCATTCTGAAGGGTGGAGCAAGAGGAATGATGATGGAGAAAGAAGGGGAGAGGGATGGGGGGAGGGGGGGGGGTGGATGCCCCTCCTGACTCTGCGGTGGAAGAGAGTTGTGGGAGAGGAACTCCCCTTGAGTTCCTACAGCACTCACTAACTCTTTAGGATGGAGGAATGAGGATGGAGAAAGTAGGGGAGGGAGGGGCGGTGAGATGGACTCCCCTGTAGTCTCTGTGTCACTCATTCTGAAGGGTGGAGCAAGAGGAATGATGACAGAGAAAGAAGGGGATGGGAGATGAGGGGAATGGATGCCCCTCCTATCTCTGTGATGGAGGAATGATATACAGAGGTGTGGGAGAGGAACTCCCCTTGAGTTTCTACGTCACTCACTCACTCTGAAGGATGGAGGAACGAGGATGGAGAAAGTGGGGGAGGCCATGGTGAGATGAACTCCTCTGTGTCACGCACTCAGCCAGGGCAAAGGATGGAGCAATTGCAGAATGATTACAGAGAAAGATGGAGAGGAGAGAGAGGATGGACTCCCCTCTTGTCTATGTGTCACTCACTCATTCTGAAGGGTTTACGAATAATGATGGAGAAAAAAATGGGGGTGGGATGGGGGATGTATTCCCCTCTTTCAAGTGGGGGTCACCAATAAGAGTGTTGAAATCAAAGCCTCATATACAGGTGTATATAGAGGGGGAGGAGAGAGGAGGTAGGTCTCAACCTACACTACAGTCTTTCAATCTCAAGGGTGTGCTCAAATCATGGAGAAAGAAGGGGGAGAAGGAGACATACATGTATGTGGCTATGTGATGAAGCCGCAGATACCGGGGTAGAATAAATACGAAAGAGAGGGGGTGGGTGAGTTCACATAAGAAAAGATAATGGTAAGGAAGCCATAGTGATTGGAATGAATACCCCTCCCCAATGGATGATTTGTGTTCACTCTATCTGAAATGTAAGGAGACTCCATAATAAATTTTTTTTCATGGTCTACATACACAGGATTACAGCTAAAATTTGGACCTGAATTATTGAAGACTGAATGCTGTACCTATAGGGTACTAGCTTATCAAGTAAATGTTGAACTTCCAAACTCCTGGAAGCATTGGTGAATCCTACACACAGCATCCCCTTGCTGAAACTGAAATGACTAATTGATATTGCATTTTCTCCTTCGTGGGCAGTCCTGGTAGCTAATTCATAAATTCATATTGGCCTCCGCCACTGGTGGCCGATGACAGAGACATTGACATTTTTCATTCCGTACTTTTGTCACCTTGACAGAATTAAATTGTCAATGTCACGTTCATTAAATTCACCACTGTTGTCTGTCTCTGCTCATCACCTCTGCCTCATTGAAAAGATGCAGCATGAGGCCTATGAAGTTTCATTCAGCTTTTGCAGGGTATTGATCTTGGTCGTAATATTTTTTGGGAAATAGATTTGCTTTGAAGACAGCCAGAAGCAAGCAAATCTGTCTTTTGGGCAAGTAATTTACAAAAGAAAATATATTAAATCATTCAAGCAGATAAAATGGTGGGTTTTCACTCATTTTTGATTCGCTGTATTATATCAAAGTCAATAAACTTTACGAAGATCCATTAGGGCAGTTGTGACTTTCCAAGCATTTAATGCTTCAATTAATTTGGTGTCTGTAGTTTTACAAATTTACGTCTTTTTTTGTCATGAATTACACTGTGTTTTGGCCAGGAAAATAGTGGCACTTGTAATCCCTCTCAAACACTTGTCATTTGGCTTGAAGGCCTCTATGCAGGCCTTCATGTATTTGCTTTTATCATGGTAATGTTTACGAGACAAGTCTTCGATATGATGGTTCTAAATCCTTTATAAAGCTCCACATGCTTGATAATGCTGGGGAACTGGTTATACTTGTAGTTTGATACAAACATAGAGTGTAGCTCATCTCTGCGTGTGCAAGAATACTATGTATACACAGCAAAAGACAACACTTATTTATGGGGTATGAACCCCAGGGCTCATTTTATTCAACTCGCAATGGAGTCATTATCCTCCACAACCAAGGTACCTCTTGCTTTTGTGCAGTCGATGGAAAAGATTTCATCGCCCTCCTTTTGTATTCTCTTTGCTAGGGTGGGAGAAGGCAGGGAGGCGCAGTCTGTGTCTGTCGGCATCGCTTTATGCCCTCAAAGAACCTTCGCTGACAATGGCAACAATGCCCTACTGATGTGGGCCCAATCTCGGCCTGTTGATGAGATAACATTCATGCCAAGAATCCGGCTAAAGAAAGAAAAGATTGTCCGTGATTGATGTCTCTTTTAGGGGTGAGGCAGCTCCCTCTCATCGCTCATGCGATGTCTGCTTGGAAGATCTCATGATGGTAGAGACACAGCCAGAGCTTTGTGACTGTGGGGAGCTACGCATGATTGTTATGATCTTCAAGATGGGATATCTCCTCTTGGAGATCTCTTCGTCGTCTCTTTCGATCTCTCTAGTTCTTTTTTTACATCTCTAGAGGTCAGTAATGAAAGTCATCAATCGTACGACATTCACCCAGTCACCCAGACGGGATCATTCTGTCGGGGGTTCTTTCATCATGCTCGATGGATCAGCCGAAGTGATCACATTGATGCTATATGTCACCCCTGCGAAGAAGCAGTCAAAACCATGGCTTGCATTATTCATGAGCGACGGATGATTCACGGCGGTAGCTCTCGTAGAAATCTTATTCTTTCGTTCACATGACTGCATGTGCTAGCTGTAGATTCTAATAAGAAGTCAGAAAAAGTCCCTGTTTTCGACTGAATTTCGCAAACTTACTGTCACTCAGAGTTTAAATCAAGCAAGAATTGAAGTGTTGCCGTTCCTAAAAGTAGGCCTGTGATATACATGCAGCGTCGGCTGTCCGCAAGGCCGTAAGAACTATGTATTGTCAATGGCACTTAAGGCCTTCTTCTGGGCAGCCAATGATGTAAGCTGTGGAGGGGAGCTCCATAGTGGAAAACACATTGTTCATGATTTTAGTAAGCAAGAAAATGTATTCCAGTGGCATTTAAAATATGAGAATTTACTTGAAATAATATATTTCAGCCTACTCAGCTATCGCGAGAAGCCTAATCACGATGATAGGAATCTCTACTCCCCGTAATATTTCATCCCGGCACTCCACCCTCGCCTCATGGGTAATTTGAATTTACACAAAAGATGGCTTTCGTCGTCGGATCGGGATCAAATATTGAATTTTGTGTGGAACTTCTGGTCACAGTTTTTTTTTTGATGGAATCTTTGCATCTGCACCTCGTATTTCATCCCCGAGCTGCCCGATACAGTGGTGCCTCATGGGTAATTTGTAAAGCAGCGCGGCTGCCTTGAACTTGTGTGCTCAGACCGGGGCTCTTGATACGAGAGCCGGCAGGATCCCCACTAGGCTGCTCGAACAAACACCTTACCTGGCAGGCAGACCTAACTTCCAATATCCCAAATTGCCTTTGAATTATGGATGTAGATCAGGAATAAATTTGCCCTCTTTTTTTTCATGGTGTTTTCCTTGATTTGGGGTTTCGTTACTGTTTTTTTTTATGCCTTCAATTCTAGAATTATTTTGGTAAGGGAAGGAGGGTTATGGTAAGGATGTAGGGAGAGACATTGATAGAGGTTGAGAAAGTTATGAGGGTTATTAGATCACAGGTTATGTTCAAAAGAACATTTTGAGGAAATTTGTTTCTAACGTCACGGTATTACATTTTACACGATCACGTAGTCAGGGATTGAAATGGAATTCCCTACATGCCCTTTCTCCCATTTTTAAAAGTGTCCTGTAAATTGTACACTTCTGTGTTTATATACAGATGTACAAAATACAAGCTCAACTCCTGTTCCCCTTTCACCAAAGACAGGAGCTAACCTTGTGGTCTGAAGTTCAAACACCTCCCATTATTTTCATTCCCTTCCAAACGGTATCTTCCCATTGAATCTTCCGTGTTGACAGCCATTCAACTAAACATGCACAGAGCTAGGTCCATGCTGAGAAAAAGGAAGAAATTTAGCATAAATATCGCTTCCTGTGGAAACAAATATTGGGTTGTGATTGGGAGCTGTGCGCCTGCAGAGTGTATGCAGGTGGGGGCTTTTATGCTCCCAATAGGTGGTGAGATGAAAGGGTCGGCACCGTTCGCATTCAAAATCTAGAGCAGCCCCCGTGATTTAATGGCGGTCTCGGAAACTGTCCATCAATTTGACGTGAAAGTCCTTCCATTTTTAAGTCCTGATTATTAAAAAGCAGATTTGTTTAGAGAAGACCGTTTTATAGAACTAGGGTAATCGTCAATTAGTGTTGTAAAGTATGAAAGTGATATGGCGGTATTAGATATTCTAGATCTTCAGAAAAAGTGGTTTCCTTTGGGGCAATTTTGATATTTTTCTTAGGTTTCATCAAAAGCTTTTTGTGAGTTAAATCCTCCTCTTAATTCCCATGTGCGTTGTAGTTTTCTTTTTGTAAGAAACTAGTGTTTTTTTCATAATTCTTAGTCCAATGATCGAGGCAATGTCCCATTTTTTATTTGAGCAAAGGAGTCTCCTGAATGAAAATTTGATTAGCCTAGATGTAACTCTTCATGCATAATCCCCCATTCCCAAAATCAATTGCAAATTCTAAGTGCTATTTTTTATTCCTTGAAAGTCCATTTATTTTCTTTTCTTTTTTTATTTCACCACAACTCTTTCAAAAAAAACACTTATATATTGATTAATTTGTCTCATGGCCTGTGCGTAAATCATCTGTTTGGAGCCAGAAGGATGTTAACTCATATAATTTTACACAGATTGAACACCTATCTGACAAACGATACAAAAATATGCCATGTTCGTTTATAACAATTAATGGAAAATAGCTTACAGTGAAATTTCTCGTTAGGGGTTTGCTTTCATTCTTCTGATCCCCCTTCTAATTCAGTTTCTCCTCCAAGTCTGAATCAGCTTAGAATTTTGATGTGAATTGAGAGTTGAACTGGGGTCAAGTTTGTATAGTTTTGGCTCAAACAAGAAGATTTAGCTCCAGGCAGTGCGGCTCAGATTGGTATGCAGCTACCGACCTTCAATTCACACTCTTCTCCAACACCCAGGCTTTGCCTCTTCCATGGGGGACCTGAATTGGTGGAATGAATGATCGGAACGTACAGATAAAGATTTGAAGCGTAATTTGGGTTGTATATAGATGTCATTCATCTTTGTCTGCTGTGGATTATGAAATTGAATGATTGATATGTTCAGACTATGAGACATTGACGCAAAACTCGTAGAAAGAATCAGCAGATAGCGGGAGGAGCGTACAGACTAGAAAACAACATCGCAGAAACAATGTACATGTATGAAGAAATTAATTTTGAAGTGGTCAGTTGACATCACAGCTGACCAATCATCAGCCCCGCCCAGTTATACCATTTTCATACAATATGATTGCTAATTACCTGGCTGGTCCAGATTCACCATCCACATAGTTTTATTCTGCAAAATGACTGAATTACAAGTTTACAACTCAAAATTTTGCAATTTGTGAAGTTTCTGACCATCTAAATGACCCTCATTGACCATGAAAGTTTGCTGTTTTACAATTGACCTTATTCATCTGACATGTGAATTCTACCCATGAGGATGAAGCATTATGAATTTTGCAAAATAATAAATAACTTTAAGATAAAACCTCAGAGAAGTTTGGTTCAAATTCATCAAAATGAAAGTATGAACAAACATGTACTTCAAGAACTTTACATACTTTTCAGTTCAATCTTCCAAAGTTCAGTAGACCAAATGTCATGTTGGCCTATGATTCGTAAGACAGCAAAAAATCCTTAATGTTAGTAGATTTATATACTTGTTTATTGGTATAGTGCTTTCATTGCTCGGGGAGACAGCGACTGTAAATCAAGAATGACTTCTCAAATGTGTCATGAAAAAATGTTGACATGAACAGCTAAAATGTAAAAACCTGTTTTTTTATAAAGGAGTTGCATATATACAACAAGTACAAAGTCACATGTAAATGGTCATGGGTATAAAACATATCTAATTCTTATAATCTTTGTTCTAGAGAGGTTTATTCATTCTAACTTTTCTTCTAATATTTGAAATAGATTTTAAATAACAAACTTCTCCAGAATTTATAAGCAAGCTGTTTAGTGCTGAAACATTTTCATTCCAGCAAGGCACCACTGATCTTTGAGTGATCAACAGACAATATACAGGATGCTGATGCCCCTACTTTGAGAGAATATAGGCTTTAAGTTGTGTACTATAGAGAAAGTTGGTGCACCTTCTCAATTTTCTTGCAAGGGTCCATCTGAAATGATCCAAATCTGAACTGATCTACTAAATGTATTTGCTGTGGATCACCTATCAGCTTGATCATAGAAGATGAAGTTGAGTTATAAGACAAGTGCCTAGATGTTCACAACGTTTCAAAACACTGGTACATACACAATCCTGAATTCTATCTAAATCATTAAAAAAAAAAAACATCTTGTTGAGTGTAATTTTTTTGGGGTGTAAATATTTATACAACCAATTTTTTGAAATAAAGACAAAATGGGGTAAAGAATAACATTTTTTGTAATAATGAGAAGTAAAATTTGGTGAAGCTTTAAACGATGGCATGATGCTCTAGCTCTTCCTTATATTGTAAAACTCTCTCAAGTCTCTCTACAATATCTCGGATGAGAGAAGCAGGTGTGTCTATTATTGATGCTCTAATGTGTGATTATTGGGATGGACAATGGATGACCGATTGGATGACCGCTTGGACTAGCAAACAAGCAGATACTGCTATCCAGCCGGCCATGCAGCGGGCCGAGGAGTGTGAAAGATGAACTAATTGAGCGAGAAAAGGAAAAACCTGTCATCGACATGGATCATTGCATCATCTTACTCAGGAGGGTGTTAATTACAGGCCATTACATGTAGTTATGCCCTTCTTGCACTTGGCAGAAGATGTATATTTAAAGCCCCCTGCACTCCTTATAGCTACTTGCGCCCTCTATATAGCAAACAATGCCTAATCGGTGCCTGTAGGTCCCCCATGATCCTCTTTTTCTTACAGTATGTTAATTGAGAGCTCATTTGATGAGATAACCACCTGTCAGTGCATGGCCTTGCAGGAAGGTCTGGTCCCCTGGCCAAACTAGTTCAGACAGGCTTTAAGATGTAGTATCTTTTCTTTTGAAGTATTGAAATTGTGAATGACTAAAAGAAAAATGCAGCAAATCTCAAAGGGAATCAAAACAAATCATTCAGTTTCACTCAGTCTTATAATTTTTAAGAATAAGCCTCTTCCAGCATGCTCTCTGCCCAAATCCTGCATGAAAGCATGACAATTTTCTTCCTGTCTTTGACGATCCAGAAGGAACTCGTCAGATTTCTGTATTCTCTCCCTCGTTCCCTCGTAATGTGACAGGCAGAGCACCAAGAATTGATTCCATTGAAATCACAGCCTAACTCACATGACATTTACGATTCATTACGCCTGTCTGACATCCGTCGCATCCGCACATGCACTTTTCACTCTTCTTTGACAATCGACATTCATGTGGCGTCAAAATTATGCAGCGAACAAGACCAAGCTGGGGGAGAAGAAGGAGGCATGAGATGACAAGAAAAAATGTTGGAGAAAAAGAAGTTTAGTATGAGTATGAGACAGATGTACTGATGTATTTGGGATAATATCTCTGCTGAGAGCCAAAAGGGTATTAACTCGCCTTTTGGAAGAGTGATAATTCCTGTCTTGCGCTCAATAGATGATATATTGAAATACAGACACTTAGAATACCTGATGTAGATCCCACGCCTATCTAACTAACATGTTTCTTGTGAAATTACATGGAAGTGATTAATGAGGGTGGGGGCAGGGGCAGTGGAAAAGAGAAGTGTGGGCCTGATGTCATAGTTACAAAGACATTGATTTGTTAGGTTCTATTTTGATGATGTTCCTGACTTTATTTTCTTGTCTGGCTCGACTCTTGATGTCTGAGTTTTACCTAAACTTCTTTATTTCTTCTTCACAACTCTTATTTCAGCTCATAAACAGGTCTAGTTTTAAATATGCACCTGTACTTGTAGTTGTATTCATGCACTGTAGCTCTAATATGTGTAAGGGTGCCCATCTTCAAATAGAAAAGAGCGCATTTTGAGCTTGGTTTTTCTAGAATAAACTTCCTGAAATGGCATGAACTCAATTAAGATATCAAACATGTTAGACATATACCAAATTGTATGGACAGTCTGTAAGCACGAAGCCTACCCCAATCGTTTGATAATCATAGCACCAACTGGAAGATACCTGCAAATTGTTTTTAAAAAAGAGTCCCTTTAAGACAGACACTATGCCTAGATATCTTGATCAGTTATATTCATAGAATATTTTGCATGTATACATCACAGTGTGCTCTGTGACTGGGGATGATAGTACACCAACCTTGTTATCGGTGAGAGAGATATGGATCCCCCTTTCACTCATAAAAAGGAGAATCATGCTTGAATACCTAATATCTATCTGCTAGCAATTCGTCCATTTCCGCATCGAAACACCATAAGGCGCGGGGATTGTTCAGCCGTAATGTCTTCCTTTATTCTGCAAGATGATAAAGTTCTTTACTACCGGTATGTAAGATGATGATCAACAGTGGAAAGGGGGGGGGGGGGGGGGGGTTGTAACAAGCCCATGTTCCCATTTTAAAATCAAGTGCACAAGAGGAAATGTGCTCATCTTCAAATGTTCAACCCAAAAGGTACCTTAAAACTCTAAATACCTTTCTGTGGATTTTCAACAACAAAAAATTCCCCAAAAGGGATGGATAGTTCCCCTTCTGTATTAAAAAATAACTTTTGTAAACTATTTTATATTTCAATCATGTTTGTGGTTTCCCTTTTAGTAGCAAACATTTTCACACGGCAGTGTAACTGAGCTGGGAGGAGCCCCACATTTTAATTTCCACCAAATCAGAGACTATTAATATTTCAACACTACCGGTATACTCTTCACCTATATCTTGCTATCATGTTGTTTATTGCTACTATGTTGCAGTCCTCTTCTTTGCTCTCTCTCCAAGCTCTCTATCCTCCTCTCCTCTTTGCCTATCCCTTTCTTCCTTTCTTCCTTTCTCCCATTTATAATATATAATTGTATTTATGTATTCGTGCGTAGCCATTACAAGCTATGCTTTAATATCGGGTTTCGCGCCTTCTTCCTTGTAATACAAGTTCTTTGATTATATTTTATGTTCCTACTTATAAATTGTATTGTTTGGAAAAAAATAAATGTTCATGTTACACAGGCCTTATATGCCTGCGCCGGTTCAATTAATTAAGATTAGAAAACGCGGAGATCCATTAAAATACATAAGTCTGAAACATATATTTTGTGCCAATGATTCCAAAGAGGTATTTATTAATATTCAGTGTCGAAGGTACACCGATAATAAATTCCCAGTGTGACAACTGGCATCTTAATTTCAAACAAACAATCATATATTACAAAATAGCTTACATGCAAAGCTTTACAATGTGTGGTACAGGTATACAATAAATGATAGAAAAGGAACAAAGTAAACTACACTGTACAGTAGAAAAAATATCAATGAATAGAAGAAAAGAATAGGTGTTCGTATAAAGTACAAATGATGAAACACGAGTCGTTCGTCAATAAGCACTAAATACATCGATCAGGCGGAGAGCGTTGCCTGAACAACGACAGCAGTCCCAACTCTTGTCCCGAGGGAAATGGAACTGGAACCATGGTGGAACCATGGTGGAACGCTGTTAAGAAACAAAACCAAGGCAGGTCTTAAAAAGCTGAGACATAGTAACTTCTGGGGGAAGTTACATCACACGTCTATCTGCCTTGAAGTCTAAACTTGCTCTCAACGAGAAAGCCAATCTTCCTCCCAAACCAGGCAAACAACCCCACTATTCCCTATCCCTAAGACAAAGGGGTACCAGCAAATGTATCCACTGGTCATTCATGAATTATGTACTCTACGAATAAAGGAAGTGGTCTGGGTTTAACATAAACAAGGCCTATAGAATAGGGGTCTCTTTGTTCCCATCTCTTTGTTTCACCAGTGGCATATACCAGAGAGGTGATCTTAATAGAAACACAGTTTAAAGGTACAATTTACATAGGGGTTCAACAATTTAAAGTAATATAAGCTTACTTAAAAATAGAATATAGGTTTACTCAAAAAAATAGAATATACCTTAATAAACAGGGTCTGACACTCTCCCCTCCTAGAATCATGGCGTCCCGACATCTTCAATTACAAGTCAATACAATAATACATTTCCGCAGACTTCAGAGGACAGAGAGAGATTCACCAATCTCCTACTTTCCTACCTAGATGGCAAGATGTAATTCTCTGTAAATGACCTCAACATTAGGTACACCTCTTTGGTCAAACACCGCATCCAACTATCAGACGACATTCCCTTTCCAGAAAGCTGCCGAAGGATTCCTCCTGGCTGCCACTATGCGTCACTCTTGGGTAGAATGAGCTTCACCCGAAAGGTGGTGGCAGTTAAGGATTTCATTGGTTTGGTGCTCACTTGTACAAATAAAACTTGTAAAATAAAAATAACTAGTACCAGCGTTGTCGTCTCTGACTGAACGCAAACCTAATTGTCCATGTGAAAGTGCAGATGGGCCTCGATGTACCCAACAATGTATAGAACTTCTGATTCCACCTGCACCAAACACGAACAGGTCGTCAATGGGTTCCAAGTGACGATGCGCTAACTTCTTGTGATAACAATAAGCAGATACATTGTATGCATGTCACTTTGGATCGACCTAGTGCCCATAAGGCACTCACAGGGCACACACTCCGTCAACCTCAGCCCAGAAAGTGAATTGGGTACCCACTACTAGTGCGGCTGGAGGTTTATCAGATGTGGCCTGATGAGATGGCGTCATCTGCAAACTCATAATTGCAGATCGCCTTATGGGACACTTCTTAGGTTTATCTTTGGCCACCTGTTCGGCCAGAAACTTCACTAGCTCTGCCTTAAACTTAGGATTAGAGTCAGACATCTTTAAAAAGATTATAAAGCTAAACTATCCAAAACAGGGTTAACAAAACAGTTTAAGATATTGAGGTTACTAAATGTACCATTTATAACACTAATCAAGATTCTAGAAAGTGCTAATTATTATATAGAACAAAAAAATAATTAAATGATGATAATATCGAAATAGCAAAAATAGAAACCACAATAACAACTGAGCTGGACAAGCTACCCTTTGCTTACTGTTTGCGCCTGTCAGTAGTAGGGCTGCTATACTGATTTGACCTGAACAACAGCAACAAAAATTGATTAGGTCACACTTCAAATTATTAAGACCACTTTCAAATATACGCTATGTCCAACTTAGTGTTTTACAAGTTGTGGCACTCAAACAACGACAATCATACACAAATATTGTTAATCTCTTACAAGCAAAGAGAGAGGTAACCTAATACTCAGTTAAAAGCAATTAAAAAAATGTATTATCTGTATTATCTGAACATAATTTTCCTTTTGGGAAAAGCAACTATTATTTTCCAAGAAAATTTAACATCCGGGCAGTGCCTCCATTTGTTACACAGGCCTTATATGCCTGCGCCGGTTCAATTAATTAAGATTAGAAAACGCGGAGATCCATTAAAATACATAAGTCTGAAACATATATTTTGTGCCAATGATTCCAAAGAGGTATTTATTAATATTCAGTGTCGAAGGTACACCGATAATAAATTCCCAGTGTGACAACTGCCGGGCATCTTAATTTCAAACAAACAATCATATATTACAAAATAGCTTACATGCAAAGCTTTACAATGTGTGGTACAGGTATACAATAAATGATAGAAAAGGAACAAAGTAAACTACACTGTACAGTAGAAAAAATATCAATGAATAGAAGAAAAGAATAGGTGTTCGTATAAAGTACAAATGATGAAACACGAGTCGTTCGTCAATAAGCACTAAATACATCGATCAGGCGGAGAGCGTTGCCTGAACAACGACAGCAGTCCCAACTCTTGTCCCGAGGGAAATGGAACTGGAACCATGGTGGAACCATGGTGGAACGCTGTTAAGAAACAAAACCAAGGCAGGTCTTAAAAAGCTGAGACATAGTAACTTCTGGGGGAAGTTACATCACACGTCTATCTGCCTTGAAGTCTAAACTTGCTCTCAACGAGAAAGCCAATCTTCCTCCCAAACCAGGCAAACAACCCCACTATTCCCTATCCCTAAGACAAAGGGGTACCAGCAAATGTATCCACTGGTCATTCATGAATTATGTACTCTACGAATAAAGGAAGTGGTCTGGGTTTAACATAAACAAGGCCTATAGAATAGGGGTCTCTTTGTTCCCATCTCTTTGTTTCACCAGTGGCATATACCAGAGAGGTGATCTTAATAGAAACACAGTTTAAAGGTACAATTTACATAGGGGTTCAACAATTTAAAGTAATATAAGCTTACTTAAAAATAGAATATAGGTTTACTCAAAAAAATAGAATATACCTTAATAAACAGGGTCTGACATTCATTTGAATTGAATTGAATTGAATTAAATTTGAAAGCCAAAAGAGCATTAAAGGTAAAGACCAGTACTGGTCATGCGATTGCATTGTGAAAGAAACGTTGTGGAATCGATCAGAAAAGGTTGATCATCTAGCATCTAGCATCTGCAAAGTTCTGGAATCATCAAAATGATAAGAAATTTGGCCCATTCTTCGTAAAGTTACAAGCACTATACACAGAAAGATGTATACGGGACTACCCTATATCTCTCACACGACCATGAGAGAAACAAATTTACCAAATCTATGAATTAGTAGGCGGTTTCCCGGCAAATTTGTTATCATCATGTATTAGTCAAAACATATTATTTCACATAATTGGTAATGAGAGCTTCCATTTCATTTTTTGAAATTTGGGCGTTACCAATACTGGTTTTACCTTTAAGCATTAACTCTCATCATTTTACATAAAGTTCATGCCCTTCTGGTTCTTTATTAATTATAGCAGACCATCTTTTTAACCCCTTGTCTACTGGAACTGGATGGCTCCTGTATTAAAGCCTATGGGAATGAGAGAACTCAGCAGTCAATGTGTTAAGACCGAAGTCCATTATGATATTGAGATAAGGGATTTGTGCTAATGACTGTGATGGCATTCAGAGAGTGATGTATGCGCTAATTAATATCTCGTCCCAATATTTATCATTGCTCAGGATTGATGTAACCTGGCGGTGTTAGCTTTTTGAATAATCCAGATTGTTGACCTTTAAAGGGAGAGCTTAGTGATGAATGACCTTTCACAGACCCGTAGGCTATAGATTATAAAGCCTACCCAAGATTTTAAGCCAGAATATGATTAATATACATATTGAAATCTAGTTATTTTCTTCCTGAATTCCTTAATGTTCATTTTGGGAGAGATTCTACTCGAAAGGCATTTTTAAAAGACGAGACAGATAATCAAATTGTTAGAATCTATTTGTTAGAAAAATGAGTAAGACAGTGTTATGTAAATCCTATTCAAAGTCTGTATTCTCCTAGTGACATACATGTAGGCCATTTAAAGGGGGTGGGGGCAAGGCCTAATTTTAGCAATCAGTTGAAATTGAATTTGGTCGACATGCAACGTTGGCGACGTTGAGGCTAAGAAGAAAACAAATAATTGTTTTGGGCCTTGCTATTTGTTTTTTGTAGAGTTATACAACAATTTTTGCTAGGCTGAATTGGGTACATCTCATATGCCTCCCTGCTTTAGATTGTATCTAACCCGATTTCTGGATCTCCGCGGTGCTAATGACGCCTTGGTATCCGGCGCATCTCGACTATGCCGTTCATAGAGAATGCAATATGACAGCTAGTAACCATAAAACATGGGTGTACTGTTCAGTAGCCAGATGGGCAGATGTCCGAGCTAGACTCGGTCATCTGGTTTTACTGGATAATGAGACGATGTCAAGGTCAGCTAGAAGGGGCAAGGTCATGAGGGGAAATCTTTTCATTAATCGTTTAATTGAAGTTGTGAAAGCCATATGTAGGCGTATGCTGCCCACCTGCTGATGTGTTTTGTTGTGTTCATTTTGTCACCTATCTAGCTGCCCCCTCCCTAACCTCAACCCCCAAGCATTGTTGCCTGTGATCCCAACATTTTCATACGTCTGATACAAGTGAATCTTTAAAGAAGGAGGAGGAAGAGAAGGAGAGCAGTGATGATGATGAGGAGGAGGAGGAGGAGGAGGAGGAAGAAGATATATATATAGGGAAGGAGAGAGAGGGAGAGAGAAACATGGATAAGACTAGCAAGAACATGTATTGTCATTATTTCTAGAACCTTCCTATTGTCTTTGCATTTCATATGAAAATGACAAAATGTCCAACAGAGAGAAGAAAAAGTATTAATTTACATGTATATGTGGGTAAATGCAAACAAAATAAAAGAAAGCATATTAGTTATAACACTTAGAGAAGAAAGTGAGAATGAAAACATTAATTCAGAATAGTCATTCATGTGTAGTGGATATTGCAAATATTAGTTTATTTATAGCCTTCTTTTTCTCTTTTTGTGTCCTTTCTCAATGCAGGAACCTGAGCAGGAATTCTATCGGCTACATCGAACCCAGAGCGTTTGAAGGCTTGACAAGTCTCACTGTGTTGTAAGTATTCCTATTTTATTAGTGAGAAGGTCGTTACTGCTATTCACAATACATATCTTGAACGACCATCCTGCCTTCTTGAGAAGGTTGCTCATGAGAGGAACAGTTACAAAAATTACTAGAATGTGCAGGCCAGCAAGATGGGTGCATTTTTGTGGGGAACAAAATTCATGATTTGACCATAAATTAACTTATTATTAAAGGCATTGTTTAACAATGTTAAATCTGAGATGCATGGCCCTACGTGTTATTAGTGACTGTGATATGGTGTAATATTGAAGCCCTAAACAAATTGCACTTCAAAATGATCATGAAGTGCCTCAAAAAAGTAAAAATATTTGAGGGACTGGTTTTACCTGACTCATTTCCCCCAATAGACTGTAGTGTTATAAAAACCGTTAGGGAAACAAATTTTTATTTCTAATTCCAATCATAAATATCTTGATATAATCAGACAGACGATCGGCTTGTAAAAGGTTCTTGACTGACGTAAAGGTTTATAATTATCATTGCAGCATGAGCTAAATCCAGGATTTTGTTTCAGAATCGGAGATAAAGTTAGCCAACCGCTTTAAGACTATTCATAAAATATGAACAACAGGGCAGAGCCAAAATAATAGAAATCACTAAGGTATTGGTAGTGGTAAATTGGCAACAAAGATGCATTCCTCCAGTTTCACGATTACTATAAGATTAAAGGAGTTTGATCTGCTGATGAAAGGAACCGTTATGAGTCATAGTCCAAGATGCGTCATCCAAATGAAATGTCAGTCTAGTGAAAAGTTGATCTCTCTTTAATGTCGTCTCCGGGGTTTGTCGTAACCACTTCTCTACCCAAGTCAAATTAGCAACTCATTTTCTTCTCATTGATGTCTCCATGATGGGAGGTGTAGCGAAAGATAGTTAAAATTAATTATGAACGAAGTGAGATTAGAAATGAGATAGGTGATACATTCTAAAAACTCAATTTAAAATGGCTGAGGAGTGAAAGTGTGAAATGTTGTATCTCATTCTTTATATTGCTGTAATAAGTAATACATGGGTAAAGGGTGTGTCCAGCATGTTCAAACTCTCAAACTACCATTTTGGAAATCCTGGCATTTTTGTCTCGTTTGAATGGTAATTCTTCACCTTTTCTATGAACACTCTCTGAAATAAATAGTTTATTGCCATCTACATTTAACTTCTTTTCTTACCTCTGTGGTAGATCAATCAATATGGTTTGTTAATCTATTGCATTGGATGGTAGTATTTCTCTGGTTTATACTTAAAGAATTGATGGCATTGTGGAAAATGCTGATATTTTGGTATCAGGTACAGATATCTGTGATGATAATCTTCAATTATTATAGTCAGTTTTAGCCACTACATATCGTCCCTATTTTCACGAAGTGACGGTAGTGAATGAAAATCGCATACAATTTGCGTGCGGATTTTCCTCACTACCGTCACTTCATGAAAATAGGAACGATATGTTAAAAACTGCAATGCTTGCCAGATTCAATAATTCAATAATTACTAGATACAATATATGTATATATATATATATATTTCTCCATATACTTGCTGAACTGATGACATATATTAATGGTATTCTGGACGACCAATCAAGTTCATTAATAGGACCCTTCAAAGAATAATCCAATTTTTTACAGGGACTGTTCCCTAAGGACTACCTTCAAGTTCTAGGAATACCTCAAATAGCTTGTATTCGCAAGGGAGTGTAATAACGTAGGTTGGGGCTGCATGGGAGGGAGTCCATTCATCTTTCTGGGAATGGAAACACAGCCCTAATCGTCGCTATCTCCTCAAGAGAAGCAATTTGTCTAGGGAGCTGGGGGGATCATCTCCAAGGGGATGTTTCACAAAGATCCTAAGTTGAACTTATCTCTGACTTGGACTTAACAATTATGGAAAGCTGTTAGCATCATTGAAAATATTTTGTAAAAGTTATTTCAAAAGGCATAAAATGTTGATTCAAATCATTCTTATTTTCTATTATCAAGGAGATTTCATGTTCTTGATGTGGAATTTATTGAAAGTCTAAAATGGCTATCCTTAATTTCTAAGTCCAACTTAGAGTTAAGTTCGACTTAGGATCTTTGTGAAACACCCCCCAGGAATTAGCCATCTTCCGTTGATGAGGGAACCCTTGATGAGCCAGCGAGGGCGCTATGCTGGAGTCACAGGTCGTTGATCTGATGAGTGTCTTCTCCCCGCCTCATCAAACATCACCAATAAAAACTTAATTACATGTCATTTCCAAATGCAAGCCCTATTACTATTGAAGATAAAGAACCTTGGGAGGATGCTTGTATAGAGCGGCAATGCGGTGACAGAAAGCGGCAAGACGAGACAGAAGAGCGGCAAGATTAGACCAACAAAAAGAAGGCTATTGTTGGATGTCACAGAAGATCAATTTTGTGTTGTATTGTATCTGTCACCTTGCTTTGGTTGTACGAAGGAGTGTTTGGTTACATTTGGCATGTTCTTGTAGTATGCAATGAATTGTCAGAAGTTGCGCTTTCATGTAGAGAGACAAAGGGAAAGAAAGGGAGAGAAGAGGGAGTGGGGGGGGGGGGGGTGGAGTGAATAAGATTGAGACTGACAAAGAGACTGACACAAAGACTGACAAAGTAAGAGAGAATGAGAAGGAGAAATTTAATGGGGAAATGCAGATTAGATACAAAGCAAGAGATGAAGGTTCTTATAGAAATCGGGAATGAGTGAGAGAAACCTAGAATGAGAAAGGGAGTGATGGAGAGGAAAATCAAAGCATGGAATATGAGGCAGATGATGAAAAGAACGTAAGAGTATAGAAGAAATGAAATGAGATGGATGGCATGCATTTAGAGGTCAGTGAACATCCTAATGGCTTCATTCATTGTGATAAGTGGTGACAGGACAAGCAAATTCTGCATTACTTGCTTCTTTCTTTCCCTTGACGAGTTCCTCCGAGTATCTCGGAATGCGAGCCCGCTACTGTGGAAGTAATCGAGATAAAAGGAATTAGGGCTTGAAATGCAAGTTCATTTGATGTTAATGAGAGGATAGGTAATGTATCCCAGGGGAATTCTTTCGCGAAAAAATCAATTTGGATTAACGGATGGTTTCTGTGCCATGGGTGATGATGCACATGGGGGTGAAGGACCGCATTTTTAATTTTTATTGATAGGTTTGTAGAAATTGATTGTTTTTTTTAGGTTTGAAATTAAACAGGATTACATTCATCATCTTATTAGTCAGAGCATAGTGTGTCATGTGCTTGAGGTCAGACCCATCAATAAGAAGGGGATGGTGGGAGAAAGATGGTGAGAGGTGAAGAGTGAGAGAGGAAGGGAGGGAGGGGGAGGGAGGGAGGGAGGGAGGGAGGGAGGGAGGGAGGGAGGGAGGGAGGGAGGGAGGGAGGGAGGGAGGGAGGGAGGGAGGGAGGGAGGGAGGGAGGGGGAGGGAGGGGGAGGGAGGGGAAAGGGAGAAAAAAGTAAATTAAAAGAATGAGAGAGAAAGAGATTAAGGGATACAGAAAAAGAGACAAAAGAAGAGGCAAGGGGGGGGGGGGGTTAAAATGATAGATTCGATGCAGCTAATAAAGCTGTGGAATATTAACTTTGAAGAAGTACCAGTAGTCTATTCTGTGGAAATTCAATCGGGATCAGAGAGAAATGATAGCATTAAGAATAGAGAAATCAAAATATAGAAGCAAAAGAGAGGGGGAGGGGGGGGGGGGGGGGACTCTTCAAAATAGCCATCTCAAAAACGTCTCAGAGAATGTTTTACCATCTACTGCTGATTAGCTTGTATCATTGTATTAAGCATATTTCTTATTCTTGCATCAATACTCCAGCCTATAGATTCAAAATGATCATACATGTGCTTTGATATAGATGAGATTTTCTACATGCATATCATGGGCTGCCTGCAAGAAAGCCATTACTCCCATACATGTATTGTACACAAAGAATACATGTAACTTTTTACAGCCTTCTTTCGGGCAGCCAGCCATAAAGCTCTTATATGATAAGAAGGTATATCAGAGAATTCTATTCTAACATGAGAGAGGTCTGAAAAAGTAGGGCACGATATCTCATTTAGAGAGTGATTTGTTATTTGTTTGTCAGAAAGCAAAATACCATCCAATAAAAAAAAGATGTACCGGTATCTTTAACTTGATTCTCTTTTCAAAATGATGCGCATGTATGTTATTTACAATAGCTTCATTGAAAACTACCAAAGCTACACAAGAAAGGGGATTTGGTAAAACACTTTGTTTATATTTTTTCTATTTTCCCTTTTCCCTTTTTTCAAGAAATCTTCGAGATATGCAGCATCTTTTTACATTCCTCAAATTATCTTATCGGTCAAATTAAAAGTACAAGTATCATCTCTTGTTGTTTATTATAGCAATACAGTGTCATGGTATGGCTAGGTCTTTTAAGAATAAAAGCTACATGTATGTAATTCACTTGTACAGTTTTCTCACAGTGTTGTTTCGGTGCCTTATGTTCATTAAGGGAATCGGATCTTACTCCACTCCAGTGATATGCATCACAATAATCAATATCTCCATCATGCCTGAAGGTCTGCTGCGGACAAGGCCACAGAAAAAAATATACTGTATTTTCATGTTTGGAGGGAGAGAAACCCCTACCAGAAACTCTAGTGGACGCTTAATTGGTTTTGCACCATCCCGATGGGGAGGGTAGCAGTGCATAACGCATTGGAGCGGATCTAGCATCGATGCGACTTTACCAATTCAATGTTACGTGTGTGTGTGTGTTTGAGTGGAGCGTCGGAATCAGGCACTCGGCTCCTGATGTATGCGCACATGAAGATTAATGAAGTGAGTCATCGTCATGGCGATTGGGGAGTGGGAGATAGAGGGTGAATAGCTGGTTAGAGGAAGAGGCAGTATTGTTGTTGACGGAAAGGGACTTCCTTATAGAAGCTGCTCAGGTGATTTAGACTCACTTGGTTAAGTGATTCAAGAGGGGAGAGGTGAGGATAGATGAGGGTGATTTTCTATGGGGCGCCAAGTGTTACCCTAGTTTTTCGGTATAAAATCACCTCATTTTGTTACAAAATTTGTACCGAATTAATTTTGTTACAAAATGATTTGTACCAAATTTATTTTGTTACAAAATGAACAACAAAAACTTATTTTGTAACAAAATTTTATTTTGTTAAAAACTTTTGTAACAAAATAAATTTTGTTACAAAATGATTTGTACCGAATTCATTTTGTTACAAAATGATTTTTACCGAATTCATTTTGTTACAAAATCATTTTACCGAATTCATTTTGTTACAAAATGATTTGTACCGAATTCATTTTGTTACAGAATGAATTTTACCGAATTCATTTTGTTACAGAATGACTTTTACCGAATTCATTTTGTTACAAAATGACTTTGTACCGAATTCATTCTGTATTACAAAATGTTTTTCTTTTGTGGACGGAATTCATTTTGTACCGAGCTCATTTTCATTCTGTGTACGAAATTATAGTCCGTGCATATAGTTTTGTGTCCGCGGAATGCACGGCCAGTGAACAGTTGATGCTTTGGGGAGAGGGGACTAATCATCAACCTTGATAATAAGTTGTGTTTTTACTGCACGCACTGCCACATCCTGATAACACACTAGTAGCGTATACATGGTGTGGGTGTGTCTACACTCAATAATACCAAGATACTGGAAGTTAAAGTTAATCTGGACATAAACAAAGCGTTTCGCTAAGAATTTGGGCTAAGAATTTTGTATAAGTAAGCAAAAGACAAATATACTGACGGCATTAATTATTATTGTTATTGAGAGAATATAGTTTAATAAACTATATTCTCTCAATAACAATAATATTTACATACTCATATTAAAAGCGCACTTAGTTAATAACTTACTCAAGGCGCTATACAAAACAAAGTACACAAATCTCGTTACAGAATTGAAATAATATAATATCAAATTGTGGGCCCTAATGCAGGCCCTTTGGAACCTGTAAAAGTATGACGAGAAAAAAGATATGCATAACTATAAATATTTGCAAGTTATAAATCTGTATTGTTCTTTGTAATATACCCTGGAGGACTTGGGAGGGGGTAGCGGGAGGGGCTGGTGGTATCGAGAGGGGGTGATGAGGCGAGGGGGGTCGATAAGGTGGATATAGTACACAAATTACTATGATTTTGGACCCCATGGAAGAATTCCGTCCACAAGAAAACACATTTTGTATTACAGAATGAATTCCGTACACAGAATGAAAATGAGTACGGGTACGAAATGTATTCCGTCCACAAAAAAAAATTGTATTACAGATTGAATTCGGCACAAAGTCATTTTGTATTATTAAGTGTAAACACACCATGTGTACGCTACTAGTGTGTTGTCAGGATGTGGCAGTGCGTGTAGTATGAACACAACTTCTTATCAAGGCTAATACTTAATCCCCTCTCCCCCAGGCATCAACTGTTCACTGACCGTGCATTCCGCGGACACAAAACTATATGCACGGACTATAATTTCGTACACAGAATGAAAATGAGCTCGGTACAAAATGTATTCCGTCCACAAAAGAAAAACATTTTGTAATACAGAATGAATTCGGTACAAAGTCATTTTGTAACAAAATGAATTCGGTAAAAGTCATTCTGTAACAAAATGAATTCGGTAAAATTCATTCTGTAACAAAATGAATTCGGTACAAATCATTTTGTAACAAAATGAATTCGGTAAAATGATTTTGTAACAAAATGAATTCGGTACAAATCATTTTGTAACAAAATGAATTCGGTACAAATCATTTTGTAACAAAATTTATTTTGTTACAAAAGTTTTTAACAAAATAAAATTTTGTTACAAAATAAGTTTTTGTTGTTCATTTTGTAACAAAATAAATTTGGTACAAATCATTTTGTAACAAAATTAATTCGGTACAAATTTTGTAACAAAATGAGGTGATTTTATACCGAAAAACTAGGGTAACACTTGGCGCCCCATAATTTTCAAGGGGCACTCTGCATGTGCTAGGAACGGGACAGTTTTCTGTAGCTTAAAAGGAAATCTTCATTTCAAGATTCTCACTTGCTCATTCCTCTTATGAAACAAATTATATTCTCTCATTTCTTCAAAATGTAGAATCTGTTTTGATTAAACGAAATATTCATGAGTTATTTCATCACATACTTACATGTACATGTAAACTCTAAATGCCATTATGTCTGAAAATATAATTTTTAGGCACTTTGAGGAAATTTTAGGCAGGTAAAACTCATTAGTATATAATACAATTCCTCTCTAAGCAAATGATGCAAAAATACTATTGATAAATCATGTTTTGAAGACGGATTATATACAGAGAGTGATTTGATACATTCCTTTCTTGTTTATACAAAGACATGCATATATTGTGGCTGGATAGTGGAATATAATTTGACAACTGTAGCTTGTAAGCAGACGTCCCTTCACGGAGGATCCCAAATAATTCAAATCATTCAATTTACTCTCCCGGGTGACGTCAGCCAAAAATTAGAGCTCTATCACAAATGACAAATTCTCTTACGGAGTAGAGATGACTTTTAATATCTCTACTTTATTTGATTCTGGCTGCTACCTTGAATAAGTATACCTATGTTCTTATTTGGGCTTGACCAAATGACCGGGCTTTAACCATGGGCCATGCTTTAACCTTAACTTGTAGGCAAATACCCTTGTTTTAGATGCCGCAGTTGACCTGATTGGCGAAAGATATTCTAATGTTTTGAAGCAGCATTTGGAAGCAAGATATTGTAAATAATCATTCATTCAGAGTGAATTAGTTTAGTAGATTCCATAGACTGATTTATTTTTATTTTTAAAAATGTATTTATTTATGTATTCATCTAACTTAAATCATTTTATTTTATTGTATTGAAATCTGTTTTATTGCTTAGCAGTTAGCAGCCATGACGTTTGAGCATACATGTATATCTTTGGTTTATAACCTTGGTCTCAATATTTTTAATAAAAGAACTCTCCGTTGAAATTATTTCTCATATCCTCCAATAACCAAGCCAAAATAAATCAAATTGAATTGCTCTTGTGGTGACCTTGTAGAGTGGATGAATACAATATATACTACCCTATACTGCACTTATTACATATGTGCAGATAGATAATGTACCATAGAAATATTGAAATGTTCCTGCAGTCCTGTAACTAACAAAAAAAGGTTTGAAATTTGAATCAATTGTCACTCAAGGATTTTTTGTTGTTGACTAAGTCAACGGCCTTTACATTTAATATAACATGGGGTGAGATATATATATCATAGATTTTTGTCCAATGACGATATAAACAAGTATACCAATGCCTAATTAAATATTAATTATTCCTCATGTTGAATTCATTTTGCCGATTGCGAAAAGAAAGTAGTTATTAAAAACTAGAATATTGTTTAGCTGAGAGTCAGAAGGGCATTGGCTTTTATCCTTCTACTTAGCCTTTCTGGCTGTCACCAGACAATAAACATGTCTGTTTTGGCGCCAAAAGGGCACTAACTCAAAGTAGCCCCCAGAAATTTTTAAAGTATTTTTCCCCCTGTAACTCATATATTTTCACACACTAACACACAGTTTACTGCTCTTTTGGCTCTGAGCAGACGATATGTTACAAGTAGGCAAATGCTTCAGAATGATTGAGTGAATTTTAACATTTACCACAAAATCAATAACGATATAGCATTCTAAGTGAATCTTTCCCACAAGTATATTTTACCATATGGGACATATCTACTATCACCGCTGTTGCCTTGGTATTGTATTATCAACCCTCAAGAATATACAAGATGGAAATAGGGTGGGGGCGTAGGAGGGAAGCGGTAAAACATGTACATGCACTCTAGGTAAAGTTCAAGAATAGATTCCTTTGTTCAAGGTATTCTTTTGCGGCAAGTGATAACAACCCATGGTTCACGGAGCACATTGTGATCGCGGCTTGCGCAGTAGAAAAATGATAGAAAAGTGGGAAATGAAATGAATCGGTCGGTTGGATGACAATAGGCAAGACAAGCTCGGCCTTGCTGGAGGGAATGTCAACAGTCAATGAATTTCAATCACTGGAAATGTCACAGACGCTGGTGATCTTCAAGCTAGAGGTTTTAACCCGTTCGTCCCCTTGCCTCTAGAGGGGTCGATATTGAAAAATCAAGAGGAATGAATATGATGTCCTTAAGTGACTCTCACCGTGCGCGAAAATGTCTGCGGACGGTGGAGAACGGCGAGGGCACACGTTGGTTCGTTATCAAAGTGGGCAACACGTTAATAGGGCGTTGGCGCTTATTTACACCCGGTGGGACCCGACGAAAGTTTTGGGCATGTTCAAAACTTTGGCCGGCTGGCACTGGCCGCAAGTAAGCGGCAAGAGGACGGTGTTGAACGGTATGAGGACGGTATGAATACGTTATGAAAACGGTCACACTGTATGAACACGTTCACAACACGCTCATAACCCGTTATAGAACGGTGATGAACGGGCAAAAAAATCGGGGTATTTATGGCAGTCATGTCATGACGTCAGCAGTCCGGGGACTCGCTCACAGGACGCTCCGAGCGGTGAGGGGACGCTAAGTGACTGGTAGGTGGCTGCTACAAACCCGGTGCACACGATCGAGACCCGGTATGGGCCCGGTATGGAAACGGCCAAAATTTTCAACAAAAGTCAATCTGGGCGGTGAAGACGGTAGAAGCACGTTCAACACCCGGTATGCGCCCGGTGAGAACGGTCAGAAGATGGCAACGAAACGGTGAAAAGATTAATTTTATGACTTTTTTTTTTTGCGGCCGGGGACAAGTTCGCTCAAAACCCAACGTTCTGGACTCTGTTGTTTTTTAATAGCCCGGCATGTGGACGGTAGGCCTACACGGCAGAGTGTGAGAGCTCCATTAAAGATGAAGTTGAGTTCTGGTCATGCGATTGCATTGTGAAAGAAACGGTAGCATATACATGTACAGTAAGTACTTGTGTGTATTGCAAGGTTCTGGAATCATCAAAATGATAAGAAATTTGACCAAGTCTTGGTAAAGTTACAAACATTGTACACAGAAAGATGTATACAGGACTATACAAATGTTTAGAATATGAAGGCATTTGAAGAGCCATGCTTTTCAGGGAACATGTTTTATCTGATGTTCTTCCACACTTGCATAATAACAATGATAACGCTCACAAATTATTTTCACCTCTTCCCAGAACTCAACCTTCTCTTTAACCATTTCTTTAAAAAAAAGAGAAGACAAAATGCTCTGATTAAACCATGCACTGTGTTTGAGAGGACTTGTTCTGGAATGCAATTTTATTTATGGAAATAACCTGAAACATTCAGAACTTCATTGTATTCATCAGAGGATATGTGAAGGAAAAAGAACATGAAAAAAGAAAAAGAAAGCCCATGCGCATGATTCCCTTTTGTATTCAGTTTCTCAAATTGAATAGTAATTATTACAACAACACAGAGAAACTCTACTGTTTAGTAGGTGTTTTATGTTTATTTCTTATCAGGGATAAAGACTTTGGATTTTTTTTAGAATCTAATTATACTAAAAATGCAATTATGAGGTCTATAATTGGTGTCTGCGTTTGCCTGAGATCATCAACATAAAATAAAAACCGTAAATGTGTTATTGGTTGTGATACGCTATTGTTTGAGGTCTACTTGCGACAATTGCATAAATGGTTCGCTGGACTAATTGAATATCCATGATACGAGGTCTCGTGTGGCAGACGACTCTCTAATTGCCACGTATTTCATGCCAGGTACACCTCGCCCGTCAATACTAATGCCATGGTAAATGGGTAGTGGGGTTAATTTGTTATTGATGAGTTTAAGTGAGTGGTGTGCTGCATCGTATGGGGGTAGGATCGCTTATAACCATGGTTATGAATCTAATATGACCCTGCGTTGCATTGAGAGATAAGAATGTCTAACAGATATTGTAGACAATACAGAGATTATAATACTATATTATTTGGTGATACCTTATTATTTGTGAGGGCACATTTAACAATGTTATGGAAATTGCTACGTTTAGTATCTTGTATTATTAGGATGAAAATATTGCCAGGCATCATGGGGAATCAAGGATATTTTGAGAGTTTATTATGAGAGGGAGAGAAAAGATTTGGATAGGAAGCCAAAGAAGAAGAAGCTAAGGAAGAAAATAAAGGAGAGACAAGGAGAAGATGAAAATTGAATAAAAGGATAAGAACAAAAAGGTAAATGGGAAGGGAAATATAGGAAGAGGAGATAAAAGAAAGATAATAGGAGTGAAAAAGAGGAAGAAAATAAAGGAGAGACAAGGAGAAGATGAAAATTGAATAAAAGGATAAGAACAAAAAGGTAAATGGGAAGGGAAATATAGGAAGAGGAGATAAAAGAAAGATAATATGAGTGAAAAAGAGGAAGAAAACAAAGGAGAGACAAGGAGAAGATGACAATTAATAACAGAAGAAGAAAGTTCACGAGAAAGGAGATAAAAAGGAAAAGGTAAACGGGAAGTGAAATAAAAGGAAGAGAAGATAGAAGAGGAGATGAAAGAAAGATAATAGGATGAAACAAGAGAGGTATAGGAAAAGAATTAGATACACCATGTACATGTAGCATGGTCAATCAGGAGACCTACATATTTAAGTGCAGAAATGAGGTGAAACCGAGAAGAACAGTGGACCCCCCAAAAAATTGAAGTGAGACCGGTACTCTCTGTATCGCATATCACCAGTTGAGATGACTGGGCCCATGTGTAACTGTACGAAGGCGGACAAGCGAGGGCAGGAAGACAAATATGCCCCCTAGCCATCTAATCAGAAAGGAAAGCTGTTGATAATGAGAAAATCAAATTTGCTCAGTGAATCACACTACTCGCAGAGATCCAACGCTCAAGAAGGATAAGATGAAATCATATTCGTCAACCCCTCCTGCATGCGAGAACGTTTACGAGCATAAAGGAAAGCAAAGATGCTAGGTGCAGCCTTTAATCAGGGCGGATTTACAAATGATTTGATAAATTTATAGTAGAATATTTTATCATTACTTTCTTGAAATGTGCCTTGTGGAAAAATATGAGAAATGGAAATGTATTGGTATGGGGACAACATTTTTGCCATGATCTAGCCAATTTTTTTTTGTCGGTTACTCATCCATTAAAAGCAATCTTCCCTTGCCTTAATTCCCCTTCTTTGAAAGTGGAAGAAAGATCAGGGTTATCCTCTTTGGTCAAACATAAGTGTCTTAGAGTTTGTTTTGAATTTTGAAAACAATAAGGCCCACATACCAGATACTTTCATAGCAGCAATCCCTTTTGAAACTATGATTACCTATAATGTAATAATGAATTGGGGTTATTAAGGTTGGTCTAAATGAGGAGGATGCTCGGGACAAGAAGAAGTGGAGGGAGGGAGTGTCATCATGGCGCAAATTCCACTGATTTGTTGAAAAGCTATAATATGATGTACATGTAAAGCGCTGTTCTTCAATTTATTCTGTTCAATAGAAATTTCTTTGGTATTACAAAATCGTAGAATAGCAATATGCAGATATCATAAATGTTCTTGTCTTGCACTGAACATAGTAAATTGCAAGAATGAGCAGAAAATCAAAATCAGAAAACAGAAACGGGAGCTAAAGGGAACAAAGAAATTTCTTTGTTTTTTTATGAGATTCATCTTCGATGTATATATTTCATTTGTTATCAAGTTTGTCACTTCAGTTCCACTTATCTGTCCTACTTTGTATTTCAACAATATTAGGGCAGAAGATTTGTCATGAAAGTCTGACATATATTTTTATATTTAATTCTATCGTTGGGTATACAAACAAAATTGCAGCTCATGCGTACAAGTTTATTCTATGATACTACTTTAGATCAAGATATAATCCATTTCCCTGATTGATCTGAAAGAAAAACCACAATTTTGATATTAATTCAATTGAAAATTAACTTTGATGGAGACTGGGAAATAAAGATCATAAGTGGGTTCAGCATGGTACCCCATGAGGGTTGATGCAGCATCTAGAATGAATTGATAAATGCTCTTCTTCTTTATTTCATCTACTTCTCCCATTTTTTCGTGAGATTCCATCTTTGATTAAGAATGATATGATTGAGAAGAAGTCATTTTGGGGGGCAGAGTAAATAAGAAGGCAATTTATGAAATGAATTCTGTGTCAGCAGCCAGCCAACTCGGTGACAGCCAAACTCTTTCCAATTTGAGTCCCCTGATCAATACTCCAACTCTCAACGGCACGGTGTTATTCTTGCAATTCCAAGCGATCGCTCTCTCATTGACGGAAGGAAGGCAGCTGGAACGAACGTGGCTGCGTGCCTGTATCCAGGTTGACTACCCTGAGAGTTATGAATTAATTAATGAATTCTCAAACCAATTTGATAGGGAAGAGTGATGTATAAAGGCATGAATCTTAGATACCTGACATAACTTTCAAAATCATGGCTCACCTTTACAAATCAGGAAAAATACCCATCCCTTCCTTTGGGCAAGGGTAGAGAGCAAAAGTTGTGTTTGGTCATTAATTGCCATTCGATGGAGTTCTCTTTTTTTTTCTTCTTTTTTTTTTTGGGGGGGGGTCCTATTGAATGAAAAGAAAAAAGTCTGGGTCATTTATTGATGATGGATATGTTCATTGACTGCATGCAACAGATGATTTTGTAGCTTGATTGCACAGAAAGCTGATGATGGAAAATGGTAGAAAGTGAGAGGGAAAGAGAAAGGGATAGAGAGGGACAGAGACGTATAGACAGAGACAAAGAGATATGAGGAACAGAGGGAAAAAAATTGCTGTCACATGAATACTTCAGTGAATTTCCTAGAATTGGGAACTGTTGTCTCTAGGCAGATGAATGGATTTGTATGCTACAACATGCTTGAAAACTTCTGATAGTGATGGATATATTTATCATTAGCCTGATAGAAATTTTCTAATCAATTTGTTCTCTTCGGTAAAATAAGTTTAAAAAAACAACAAACAAACAAAGAGGGAGATACATGCTCTTCATGCATATGTATGTGATTGGAGAATGTGGAGAGTGAAAGTGTAGCATATGGAACTGAAAGGCAGGAAGATCAAAAGGTGATAAGGAATATAAAGGAGGAGAACTTCTTTGAGAAACAGGAGCCAAACAGTATGAACAAAATCATTGAATATAAATTATACGTGCCTGAGATAGATATATATATGCATTGTCACAGTAGTCTAGATTGTAGAGAAGATTGTAAAGATGATTGGACAAAAAAAATATATAAAAAATAATCAGGATTCAAATCAAATAAGTAAGCCTGTGTGATAGAGAGCTTACAGTAGGTCATGATCAAATATTGCAAGTCGATATTGATGTGATATTAGAAATGAAGATTTTGCATATCTCATTTAAAAGACACTCAGTCTATTAGGTATTGATTCAGCTCCTCAACATGGGGCACACTCTTAGTACAATTGGCACCAGAAATGTTATCAAATAACTTGTAGGAAAGTAAAAACTTTAAAAGAATCACAGAAAAGAAGGACAAATTAGGAAAGAAGAAATGTAGATACACCATCTTAGGTAGTTACATGTAGGTTTCTGCACACAAATATTCTGTGTCTTAATATTCACGATGTATGATTAATACTTTCTCTGTTAAAGGGTCCCCATGAAGAAAAAAAGTTGTCTGTCCCCATGCCCTCATTAATGATGGGGCCCCTGTTGAACTACCGTAAGAATAATTTGAAATCAAACAAAGTCAAGCAGCTGATAAAAAGATAGCAGAATTACATGACATGCACAAATAATTCAACAAAAACAAAGTCACATGCATGTTTGGAACTTTCACTCTTAGTCAGAGAATAAAAAAATGGGTAATGAAACATGATTTTGCAGAAGTCATGCTTTCTTAATCGCATGAATGCAGTCAAGATCTCAGACAAGTTTAAAGAAAAAGTTGAGTTCTGGTCATGCGATTGCGTGGTGAAAGAAACGGTGTGGAATCGATCAGAAAAGGTTGATCATCTAGCATATAAGTATTGGTGTGTACGGCAAGGTTCTGGAATCATCAAAATTTTAAGAAATTTGACCCAGTCTTGGTAAAGTCACAAGCACTGTATACAGGAATATATGTATATGGGACTACACAAACATGTGGCATAACAAATTGTATGCTGTTACATGCCACATTTAGAATATTAAGGCATTTGAAGAGCCATGATTTTCAGGGACCATTTTTTATCTGATGTTCTTCCACACTTGCATAATTACAATGATAACGCTCACAAATTATTTGTCACCTCTTCCCAGAACTCAATCTTCTCTTTAAATGACATCTGAGCTCTTCAGCTTGATATACACCAAATGATGTTTTCATTAGATCTTGGAAGTGGGGAAAAACAGCATCTATGAATAGATTCATTAAATAAATAGTCAACTCTAAAATCACCAAGAATATACCATGTTTGTGTAATACCTACATGTTCATGTGGTGACATATTAACTACTCTCCCTTATCCTTCTCTTGGAAAAACCATTGAACATGGAACTTTTTAATTTCAGTATGTCACAGTAGAAGATGTATTTCTTGATTTACAAGCAGATAAAGTCAAGTTTGTCAATTTAAAACCATCATAAAACCTCTCATGAGCTTATATCTGACAGAAACTCATCGTAATACAAGTATAGGTTGAAGTGTAGAAATACAGATTTCGTAAATGCTAGTTTTTTACATCTCCAAATAGAGATTTTTCTTTAAAACCCTATTTTTACAAAAAGATAATTGTCACAACATCCATCATCCACTCAATTTTAGATTGAGTATTGAATAAATAATATAAAAATGTGTACAAGCCTACAAAATCTGCCAAATGATTTTGATAGAAAATATAAAACATGAGGGATGAGTGCAGCTGGTCTATTTGAACTTGATGTATTAGAGTGTCATATATATGAAATTGTTATTTTCAAATGTGAAGTTGTAATGCCTCAGGTTATATCAGTGCTATAATATGATTTTAATCAACTACATGATCAATAAATGAGTTGAGACAATTACTCATGATTCTTCTCCTCATTCTTCTTCTCCTTCTCCTACTCCTTCTTCTTTGTTTTCTTGTTCTTCTTCTCTTTCTCTTTCTCCTTCTCCTTCTCCTTCTTGTTATCCTCCTTCGTTTACCCCTCCTTCTCCCTCTCTTTCTTCTCCGCCCAGAGCTCAATATGACTTTTTATAGTGAAAACATGTAACTCATCTCAAATCCAATTTTATAATGTGAATATTTTTCTCATTTGGTGTGTATCTTACAGAGACCTGTCCAACAACATGCTTGGTAGTGTGAATAACACCATGTTCATTGGACTATCATCACTAGAGGAACTGTGAGTAAACCCCTTCCATCCAAGCCCCATTATATACAGGATATACACTGGTCCAAAAAGTTACCTCGCAGTGAGCCTATTTAATTGGCAGGGAAAAAAATACACTGGGGCTCGGGCGAAGTAGCCCACAGAATGCCAAAAGAGCCCCCGAAAGTCATAAAAGAGCCCCCCAAAATTGCATAGAGTTCAATGCAAAACAAAATAAAGAGTGTTATTTCATGCAAGCAAGCTTGAAAAGTAGCCCCTAAAAAATTTTAAGTATTTTTTTCCCCTGTTGATTGGCCTATTTTGGACTCTCTTTACAGGGACTGCTGGTATGACCAGCTAGCCACAATTATCTGTGGATAACCTAAAGTGGCTATCGTTCGCAATTACAAGACATTTACCAAAAAGAATTGATCCTAACAATCCTTTGTATTTAAAAACTGCATTCTCATTTTTTGAAATAATTATTGTAAATAATGAAATTCATAGTTTTACATGTACTTGTACAAACGCATGATAATTACTTAATTACACATACTGTACATCTGCTTTGTTATAAGACTGATGTATATGTTCATTGTGTAAATTATTTCTGCTATTGCCTGATTGTTATGTAATGCTTTGTGTTTGTATTTGACTCCAACCTTATTTGTGCAATAAATAAAAAAATAAGACAAATTTCTTGCTAATTACTTTACCAATATACGCCTAACATCTGGGAGTTACTTCTATTTTTAAGTGTAATCGTAAATAAATAAGGCTATTATTTGTAAAATTGTTGTACAGTCAGCTTATGATTCTTAATGTGTTTTCTCTTCCAGGATTTTTTCCCACAACCAGATATCAACCATTTCACAAGCGACCTTTGACCGCCTCACCATGCTCAGGAGACTGTAAGTTTTTAAAAAAAATCTTCTTTGCAATTTTTGTGTAAAACGTTAAATGAATAAATTTCCATGCATTGAATATACTCTATTTTGTAGCTATGATTTTCTTTAAATCCCTTGCTCTTTGTGATAGGTATTCATTGCATTTCTAAATATCCCAAATTCTCTTTTGAAAATTGTAAACTGAATATCAATTTTTTTTAAAGTCCTCATCCTATCCTTATTATACAAAGAGCAATATCTATCAAAGCATTGATGAATATATATAAATAATTTCTTGTCATTCGTCCCAGTTTTATACTTGGATGAATAACCAGAAATTTAATATCCATATATTGAAGATACCGTACTCTTCTCTGTTCCTATGATTTCGGTTCAATCTGACTCTGGTTGTTCGAACAAATCTGTTGTCTTTTATCATCTCCCTATCATAATTAGACAAATGAGAAAAAAATTCTCTGGAGGCATTATTAAATGGGAAGTGTATGAAGCTGGGGGTGAATAACCATTATTTTAATATCCATCCATTGAAGATACTCTCCTCTCTTTGTAACTTTGATTTCCTTCAAAGCCAGTTTTGTTGTGATAGTCGTAACTTCCCCAGATTCCCATGGGCTGATTCCTTTCCAGTGATGTTATGACCTTTATGAGACTAATTGCCCTCGTAAACCTCGGTACTCTGGCAAAAAAAGTATATTTTCATGCCATTTGTAATCAAAGCAATTATTTTGCCCTTCAGCGAAAGGGGTTAGTGTCTGTTCACACAATGATTTTCTGCAGCTGTTGCACAATGTTCACTTTTACGTTTTATAGAAATGTCATATTTGAGTTTTATGGTAATATAACATGTTGGCTTTGATTGATTATGATCTGTGTTTATCAATTGATTATATCTTATAAACATTCAAAACATATGTCTTTTATAACATAGCACCAAATATATGTAGGCATATACTTTTTAATTCTAATTCTAATTTGTTTATTATTTAAGGGTGGTAAAATCCTTGTCCAAGTTGTAGTTCGACTAGATATGGCTCAGCATGTCCGACCTTTGACCTTGCCCATTGAAACTTCGATTTCATTATTAATAATGATGATAATAATATTATTGGATACTTTTATAGTGCACATAATAATTGAACAATGTTTGGTGAAACTTAAAATTAAACGTAGAAATACAACAAATATTAAAAAAAAATTCTGATGAGTGACGTCATCTTCTATTTTCTTGCAGTGAGTTTGCATCAGAATATCTGGTCTGCGACTGTAAATTGGACTGGATCGTGAAGTGGAAGCGAAATCGAACCCCAAAGGTCAAGATCTCGGACAGCACGACCTGTGCAATCCCAGAGTCTCTGGCCGGTAATCAGGTCAGCAGTCTGAAGAAAGCCCAGCTCAACTGTGGTAAGTCATTAATGTTATTAAAATAGGATTAAAATGATAGTAGTAGTGGTGGTTATTTTACCTGACTGCTAAGAAAGCATAAATGCTTGTTTGTGACCAACAGCTTTAGGTCCTCTCTGAGAGACCTAGTAATGAGGATTAATGCCTTACCAAAGGACACTAGTGCATCACCTTGGTTTCGAACCCGGGTTGCCGGATTACGAGACCACTGATCTCCCAACTGAGCTATCGCCCCTGATGATGAAAAGAGCATAATAGCAACAACAACTGCAACAATCACTCAAATCCTTATCCATAGTCACGATTCATCAACTGCTTTTTCTAGTATAAGTCAGCCTCCACCCCTGCATGTGACAAGATTTAAAGTCCTACATGATCGTATATCTTCCCCCTTCAAATGCCGCATTTTAAAGTCCCAAGGACCGATGATATTTGTTGTTTGAATTCCTTAACTTTCTTTTTCTGGTCCAATTGTCAAGCTCTCCTTCAGACATCAAGGTTTAAAATCATACAGGACAGTCCATGCATGGCTGTAGCAGGCCTGATAAAAACCCGATTTAAATCGGTTTCCCGATTTTTGTCTCGCCTGCGTAGCAAAAAGCGAGACATAGGCGCCGCTTTTCCGGTGACGGCGTCGACGGCGGCGGCGGCGACGGCGACGGCGACGGCGTCAACATCAAAAACTTAACCTAAGGTTAAGTTTTTGAATTTTTGATATAATTTTTAAAGTATAGGTTCTTAGTCAATGAAACTTGGATTATAGGGTAATCAAGTATCCCCAATCATGTGAGTAGAATTTCAGATCACAAAGTCAAGGTCAAAGGTCATTTCAGGTCAACAGACTTGGACTATGTTGTAGCATCATCATCGAAAACTTAACCTAAGGTTAAGTTTTTGAATTTTTGATATAATTTTTAAAGTATAAGTTCTGAGTCAATGAAACTTGGACTATAGGGTAATCAAGTATCCCCAATCATGTGAGTAGAATTTCAGATCACAAAGTCAAGGTCAAAGGTCATTTCAGGTCAACAGACTTGGACTATGTTGTGGCATCATCATCAAGATTTTCAAAATGCTTCGTTATTTTTCAACCGATTTTGATTCTGATTGTTTCATATGATAGGGCTAGGAAGGGGATTTAAAACTTGTACACAGAATCGTGAAATTCATTATCTATGCTAATTTATGCAAATTTATTTGAAATCACAAAAAATGCTTCTTCTCCTTCATTTCTCGACCGATTTTGATTTGGTTTGCTTTATCTGGTAGAGCTAACTTTGGTACACTAAACTTCTACACCGAATTTTGAAATTGTTCTCCATTAATTAATAATAGTAATTTATGCAAATTTTTTCCAAAAATAACAAAAATTGCTTCTTCTCCCTCATTTCTTGACCGATTTTGATTTGGTTTGCCTTATCTGGTAGAGCTAAATTTGGAACACTAAACTTCTACACAGAATTTTGAGATTTTACTCCCATTGATTAATTATGATAATAATGCAAATTTATTCCAAAAATAATTTAAAAATCACAAAAAATGCTTCTTCTCCTTCATATTTCAATTGATTTTGATTTGGTTTGCTTTATATCGTAGAGCTAACTTTGGTACACTAAAGGTCTACACAGAATTTTGAAATTGTTCTCCATTAATTAATTATGGTAATTTATGCAAATTTATTCCAAAAATAACAAAAATTGCTTCTTCTCCCTCATTTCTTGACCGATTTTGATTTGGTTTGCCTTATCTGGTAGAGCTAAATTTGGAACACTAAACTTCTACACAGAATTTTCAGATTTTGCTCCATTGATTATTTATGGTACTTTATGCAAATGAAATGAAATTATGTCCCTTCCAGGGCATCACATTTTTATTTTTTGACCAGTTCAAAAGTGTACCACGATATTTGTTGTTGCGAGATGCGGATGAGCACTACAATGTACGTCATTGACGTTCTGGTTTATCATATTGAATTGCGTTATGCAGGCGAGACCGCCGAGAGCGTTTCCCTTGTTTTGATTTTTCCCGATTTTTCCCCGATTTTTTTCTTCCCGATTTAAAAAAAAAAAAAAAAAAAAAATCTGATTTTTTTTAATTTTTTTTTTTTAATAATTTTTTTAAAACTTTTTTTTTCTTCCCTATTTTATCCTGATTTTCCCGATTTACCCCTTATTTTCTCTATTCTTCCCTATTTTGCCCTATTTTTCCCCCAATTTTCTTACTCGTTAGGGGTGAATGTTGTTAGATGCCAATTTTTCCCCGCGAATCCTCTTCTTTTTTTTTACTCAAGGGGGGCGTGGTTGAGGAGAAAACAAAAAACCTATTTTTTTTTTAGTGCTCACTATCACCCCTGGGCTGTAGACAGTCATGTGTCCTGATCAACAGTTCTTGATTCCTCTACTGTCTTTTCTCTTCCATTGGTCAGACTTTCCCCTGCCGATGTCACGCTTTGAGATCCGTCTCAGCAGCGACCAGGTGGTGTTCAAAGGAGACCCTGTAGACAGTCATGTGTCCTGATCAATTCTCTTGATTCCTCTTCTGTCTTTTCTCTCTTCCAATGGTCAGACTTTCCCCTGCAGATGTCACGCCTTAAGATCTGTCCCAGCAGCGACCAGGTAGTCTTCAAAGGAGAACCTATATCGCTTCAATGCCTGATCAATAGTTCTTGATTCCTCTTCTGTCTTTTCTCTTCCATTGGTCAGACTTTCCCCTGCAGATGTCACGCTTTGAGATCCATCTCAGCAGCGACCAGGTGGTCTTCAAGGGAGACCCTGTAGACAGTCATGTGTCCTGATCAATTCTCTTGATTCCTCTTCTGTCTTTTCTCTCTTCCAACGGTCAGACTTTCCCCTGCAGATGTCACGCCTTAAGATCTGTCCCAGCAGCGACCAGGTAGTCTTCAAAGGAGAACCTATATCGCTTCAATGCCTGATCAATAGTTCTTGATTCCTCTTCTGTCTTTTCTCTTCCAATGGTCAGACTTTCCCCTGCAGATGTCACGCTGTGAGTTCCGTCCCAGCAGCGACCAGGTGGTCTTCAAAGGTGACCCTGTAGACAGTCATGTGTCCTGATCAGAGTACTTGATTCCTCTTCTGTCTTTTCTCTTCCAACGGTCAGACTTTCCCCTGCAGATGTCACGCTTTGAGATCCGTCCCAGCAGTGACCAGGTGGTCTTTAAGGGAGACCCTATCTCGCTGGAGTGCATCGCTACCTACCTGGACGAGACCCAGCAGATGGTGTGGCTGCGGAACAAGAAGATCCTGGAGAGCAACGCCTCGGCCGGGATCACGATCGAAACACACATCATGGAGGAAGAGGCGCTCATGACCAGCACCCTAACCGTAAGTCATAGGAGAAAAAAAACAAGAGCGATAAACCTGGGGTGTGTTTCACAAAACTTGTCGTCAGTGCCAAATGACAGTTTTTGTTATAAGCTAGTGAAATCCTTGCTTCTGATTGGGCTTTAGTATTGAGTTACAAATAATTTTGTGTAGCTGTACATTTTATATCTGTCTATGGAGTTATGAACTATGTTTATTGCAAAACCGTTTTTTGTTTTAAGATTATGGAGGCCTCCAGGGGTTGAACGTCTTTGAGATGTGTATTGAAAGAGTGAATTGTGAATTGTAAATAGTGTATGTATATTGCTATTTCTACAAGCTCTTGAAAAAGCTTTAAATGCCACTTTAGTGCAGAATATTATTAAATAATAATGGTGGATAATTATATAGTGCTTATCCATTATGCCGTAATGTCATAGCCGAGTGGCCAATTATGAAGTGCTGGGTAGACAGTGGCAAACATGGATTTGTGTTTAGTCAGAAGACGCTAATACTGACCTGGATTTGAACCCTATACCCTTTGACTGAAAGGCAAGTGAAGGAACTACTGTTCTCGACACCTCCATATAAGGGTAGATCATAGATAATATAATATAAAAAACTCCTCAACCTTCGCTTTAATAATCAGATTCAACAGATAACCCAAAGCACCGGTCTGTGGAAGATGGAGTGCCAGGTGATGACTGGTAGCGGGCGTGGCAATACCAACGTCATGATGGATCTGTATGTGTTCGGCAACATCAATCAGTCTCACAACTGCCAGGAAGAATTCACTACTAACAACAAAGGTAAGGGGATGATGATCATGAGGAGAATGAGGAGGAGGAGGAGGAGGAGGAGGAGGAGGAGGAGGAGTAGGAGGAGGAGGAGGAGTAGGAGGAGAATGATGATGAGTATGTTGATGATGTTGATGGTGATGGTGATAAGAAGGAAGAGGAGTAGGATGAGGATGTTATTAAGAGGGGTATTGATGATGATGATGATGGTTAAGATGATGATCACAATGATGATAGAGTGTCGGCCTGTCAGGTGATGACTGGTAGCGGGCGTGGCAATACCAACGTCATGATGGATCTGTATGTGTTTGGCAACATCAATCAGTCTCACAACTTCCAGGAAGAAGTCCCTTAAACAACAAATATATTTCTTTTCCCTACTAGGTACCTTCCAGTGGCAGGCCACCATACCTGACATGACGGCAGAGGTGCCCTGCCCGAATGGAGGAGGGCTCCACTTCAGTGGCGGTGACCCCAGCAGGGCCAAAGCAAGGCGTACCTGTTTGGAGGGGGGCCGCTGGCAGACCCCTCAGACGGAGGCCTGTGACTACGCAGATGAGGCTACACGCATGCTAGAGAAAATAGCCATGGTAAGAAAGCGTATGTGGGAACTCAAGATCATATAAAGATGTTTAATTAGGCCTAAAAAAATATATGTTGTATTGCCCTTTGCAACCGACCCAAAAATCTTTATAAGCATAGTAGCATACACATGCTTTAGCAGTCACGCAAAACAAACAATGGCAAAGTATTATTCAATAAAATCTGAGAACGTATACTATTATCTAGATCTATGAGGAATAAATCATTGTCAAAATAATTCCATAAATTGGGGTTAAAAAAAATATTCCAACTATATGAGCGACAGTGTAGAAGCGAGAGATTGAAAATAGGTACTGATTCTTATTGCTGATACCCCAGCAAATTTGACCAGTACACTTTATTATGCATAAAGCTTCTCTTCTAGATCCCAGGTTATTTTCATTCAGATATTTTTTGTCAAATTCAGTCATATTCTGAATAAAACTGAATGTAATTGGAAGAAAAAAAACTTTTGATTAAACAAAGATCAACTGTATTTATTTTTAATTGTTACAATTACCCAGTTTTAACTAGCATAAGCTGACCTACATGAAATTAACTTTGAATTTTTTATTTCATTTTTTCACACCATACAGTCATCGTATAGAAATGCCTCAGTGGCGCTAATGGCAGCTAGGAGGGTAGAAGTTCAAACAGTGGATGCTCACACCTTCGCTGACAAGCTGAAAGTGGTCTTTGTGGCTAGATTCATTGAAAAGATTCATCAGTTGACAACTAAAGATGTGAGTATCAAGTTTTATTGTTGATATTAAGCCAATCTCCTACATGTAGTCCCACTCATTCACTTAAAATAATTGTATCTACCTACATGTATACTTTACAGTGTAGCTGTGCTATATGTATATGTATACATAAATGAAAGACTACAATACTGTAAGACGTAGCTGATACCACCAGTTGGTTATTGTAGCCAAGCTTTGGCATTATTTCCTGTAGTCTTGTATCTTTCATTAATATTTTGCCCATTACACAAAAGATGACATGTCATATTTGACTGTGGTAGTCCACAAGGCGTGATGGCTCAGTGGTAGAGCAGTGGTCTCATAACCTTGAGGTCACCGGTTTTGAAACCAAGTTGATGCGCTCATGCCCTTCGGTAGGGCTTTCATCCTCATTATCAAGTCACTCGGAGAGGACTTAAGCCATCGGTCTCCTACTTGCTTACTTATGAGGGTTCACATGCCTTCTTTGATAGCCGTCAGGTAAAACAAACAAACTAAATATAACTAAATAACAAGCAAAGCAGAAATTTCAATTCCATCAGTAGCTATAAACTTATTTGTGAAGGGATATATGATTTTCAGTTTGATGTGAGCATCAAGATCTGCTTACCTGTCAGGATTACTCTCTATGTAGGTCTGAGCCCCATCTAATACAAAGAGTCTATATCAATCGCAACTATCGCAACTAGGAGACTGCAAACTTGCATATGATTGGAGGACATGCAATTGATTTGGATCAATCACAACTCTTCATAAGACGGGGCCCCGTTTTGTCTTTGCCTTTGTGCATATTTGTATGCGAAAAAATGTGAAATGTGAAACATGATCAGTAACTGCTTGGTTGAATGATAACGAGGTATTATATCGAGGGCTCAGTGACACAAAGATGTAACTCCATATTTTGCCCAAATTAATATCTGATATCAAAATGTTCAGAAAAATGTGGGCTTTCCAGGAAACACAACTCTACCCAACACCCTATTGAAGTCAATGGCTAGTGAAACATAGACTTAACTCTTTAAGGCCCAATTGCTCAGTGACACATAAAACACTTTTTCTCAAAATGGAGTTCTGTCTTTGTGTCACCGACCCCTCGATATTCAACATCTTCATTACTGTATTTCATCTTTCCATCATTCCTGTAAAACCCATTTCCAAGAATTGAGAGAGAGGGAAGCGGAAGATGCATCTGAAAGCAGCCAGTATAGATCATCTTACAGCCCGGAGCCATAAGATAGGATCCGTGACATGATCAATCACATATCATGCGCTTTTTATCTAATAGCAACACAACCCAGTCTGTCTGTCTGTAGTGAATATGATTGTCATTCTGTTGCATGGTCGTGGCTGAAGGCTGTTTATATGTAATGTGAGCACTCTAATATATTGATTGTGATGCGGCATGATGGTTGTCAAGACAGATGGACAGGGTATTCTGTCTTATACACACCATCAACGATGCAAGTGGGAGGATTACTTAAGTTTCATATCCATGTCCCCCCTCCATCTTTATCTCCTTTTTCTCCTGTCTCTCTTTACTGTTCCCTCTTTTCTCTCTTTTGCTGTTCACTCCCTCCCTCTCTCTCCCTCCCCCTCCCCCTCTCTCTCTCTCTCCCTTCTCTCCTCTTGATTTTTCATAGCTGTGTACGTCCTACCTCTTCCAATTCCAATTAGAGTTCAGTAAAAATGGTACTTCCATCCATTAACTAGACTCATTCGATATCTTATAAATATTTTTCAACAGCTTGGTCAAGTGATGATTAACATTGCAAGTAACCTGATGGAGGTCAACTCTACTCTCCTTGCTCAGAGCCAGATACAGGATAGGTCGTGCTCAAAGTAAGTCCACCATTTCTTAATTGATCTATTAAAGTTTATTGACAAGAGGCATATGCTTTGTAGGCAGACTGTCGCTTGGACTGTAAAAAGACCATTTCTAGATTGTAATGTGGCATGTGGACTTAAGCCCTGCATTATAAGTACACAAAATGCAGGAAAGAAGTGCAACCCTATCCCTTGAATAAGACATTTCATGGAGGTCTTGTACATAGAGTCACACCACAAGTATTTTATTGATGCTCTCTCAAAGTGTTAAGTCTTTTGTTTTGGTACACTGATTCCAATCAGTTATACAGAGAGGCAGAGGGCCAGGCTCCTCTTAAGATTTTTTTTTATTGAGGAAGTTAATTTGCTGAGACTCTTTGCATGAATCCCCTATAATTTTTTTTTAATTTTTAAGGGGTCCTGGCGGGGGTCCATAATGCTTGTTAGGGGCTTGTTAATGCTGAGTCCTGCTCATAACGGTCATATTTGTCAAGTTCACCTTTCCCCTTTTTAGGCAGTCAAAGAAATTGTCATAGATACCTGCTAATTTTGTATTATGCGTTACAATATTTTTCTCCTTTCATGAATCCCTTTGATGATTTTAAAATTCTTTTTTACCACATCCAAAAAAGAAATTACCTGTAACAGTTTCGATGTCTAGAGTTCAGACATGTTCCTCGAAAGCAAATTGGCAGACTGAAGTAAGCCGCAATTTTTTTCTGATCGCCTGTGGTCGTCTTTCATAATGAATCCCTTTAACCTTACAAACTTTGCTGTTTCATCTATGTCAAAGGGTCACATTTGTCAAGTTCACCTTTCCTCTGTCAGACAGTCAAAGAAATCGTCACCGATATCTGCTAATTTTGTATTATGTGTTACCATTTTTTCCTCCTCCTTACATGAAGTCCATTAACCTGTCGTTCCAAATTTGTTGTTCCATCTATGTCAGGGTGATAGATGCCTTAGAGTACTTTGCCAGCAACATCCTGCAGCACGGTCAGGGCATAGAGATCGAGCACTACGCCCCCAACATCGCGGTACGGGCCATCAAGCTGCCGACCACCAACACCTTCAGTGGGATGCTGTGTGCCGCCATCGTCCCGGGGCCGGGGCAGCTCGAAGACTTCTCCAGGCAGAACGTCAAGTGCCACATGAGTAATATCACCTCGGCTCAGCTAGACGTTACAAAAGGGGTGAGTGCGATGATTGTCTTTGTGCTTTGAGCAGATGAAATGGGAAAGCTGTTAATTGTCACACTAAGATTTTTTTTTTTCACAAATAGTTTAATAAATGAATGCACGTTTCTTTTGTTTTTGAAAGTATGAAGCACAGTGTAAATTAAAAAATTATTATGCATTTAAGTGTGTAGAACAGAAAATACTAATTTATGTGTTTGCTTGACATATAAAACAAAATCATGAATAGGTTATGATTTTGATAATTGTTATGGATACATGTATGTGAATTAAATAGCATGTCTCTTATAATTATTGAAAAATCATGGATGAATTGTTAAGAAATAAAAAAAGGCTACTTAATCAACCTATCCCTTTTTCAACCAGCCCATCGAAGCATCCATCCAGCTCCCTCCAACCATCTTCCAAGGCCTGACCCAAGGTCAAAGGTCAGCGGCGGGTCAGACGTCCTCCCGCCCTGGTGTGGTTCTTCAGTTCTTTGTCTATAAGAATGGTAGACTGTTCCCTTCTCTGAAGACGACAGCACAGGGGCAGATGGCTATTTCAGAAAGAGCGGTGACATCTATGGTAGTGGCCAGTAAAATTGGTACGTTGAAGTCAGGACCATTTCGTAGTGCTGTGGATTTCATGTGATTTTGATATACAGTCAAAACTGCTTCAGTGACCACCTGTCTACAAAGACCACATTTTTTTCTCCTTTGAAAATGGTTTCTCGTTGAAACATGTAGGAACCTGTACATATAGACCACCTGCCTATAAAGACCACTATCTTGTTTCCCTTGGGTGGTCTTTATAGACAGGTTTCACTGTACATGCAATTACCAGTGTGTTTATCCCATCGCCTACAGGATCCTGATAGTCTCTATATGAGGCCACCAGTGTATGGGAATAAGAGAATTTGGTAGTCAGTTGGATACCTGTATTCTTATTTCATCATGTTAATTGTGAATTTCTCTGTGATTTCGGATCCATGTTCATGAATTTTAACTGCCACAAAATGATTACAACACCAATTGAATAATGCACCATCCTTATATACGTCTTTGTCTTCTTTTTTACCTGCAGAGAATTACAATGTTGTCAATCTGACAGACCCTGTCACGTTGACCTTTCGACCTACGAACCTAGGTCACAGTGAGGCACCGGTGTACTGGGACGTTACTTCCTCAGGTGAGTAGATAAATCAGCAGTGTCAATGAGGCCATCTGCTCTGAATGTAACAGGTGTAATGCATTGCTTTGCAAGTTCGCATATCCCTAGAAGTATTCTCACTTTTTAAACAAAAATGATTTAATGCGTAATGGCTCGTTCAGATGTGACACGTAAACGGTGGCAAACAAAATGTTATCGTGTAAATGAATGTAAATGAATGGCAACTGTGCACAACAAGGTCCTGCACCTATTAAAGACTGTCAATACTACTGGAACAGAAGGGATTAGACCACACAGCGAGGTCACTGACAGGTGGCTATCTTAGAACTCACCTCTCAACTAACATAAGAAAAAGAGGATCATGGGGGACCAACAGGCACCGATTAGGGAAGTTTTCTATATAGAGGGAGCAAGTAGCTACAAGTAGGACAGTGATACAGAGATGTGAAGCGGTTACACTTTCATGTCATCATATAAAGAACGCAGTGGTTTTGCCTAAAGCAGAAGGCAGTAAGCATAAAACTACCAGTAACTTTAAGAATGTGCATATTTGATGCAAAAGTATCAAACTTGGGTAGTTATTATGCCTTTTCAGTCTCTTTGTCGTAACATCTGTTGATTTTTTTTTCTATACAGGTTCACATGGGGAATGGAAGTCGGAAGGCTGTAAGATTGTAATGAAGACAGATAACATGACAACAGTACAGTGCAGTCATCTAACTAACTTTGCCATTCTCAAGGTAACAATCCGTACTATCGATTGAGAATTATGAAAATGCTGAGGTTGGGCTTAATATTAAGAAAATCTTTGCTCTATCACTATTCATTATGGAGTCCATTTTAGAATCTTCTAATTTAAATTTTGTAGCATATAGGTAATGCCAGACATACATTACATTGAAGTGATATTCGTTTTGGTATCTTCAAACTAGCAGTGTTTTTATACTTTCTTTATTTCATGTCTCTTGTCATTCATGTCTCTTCATTTATACAAATGTTTGTTCAGACTTATAAAAAACCCAATTAAGCTTGGAGGGTGATGGATATTGCACTAAATCAGACTTATTTCTTATCTATTTTTCCTTGTGCACCTCGGAATAGAAGTTCTAGATAGATGGCGCAATACAAATGCCTATAAATAGTATAACTATACATGTCAACCTCCCATGAAATTGACTGATACTACTAATTCACACCTGCTTATGTATAAAGAGTGCAGTATATATTTAAGATGCAAAGAAAAATAGGTTTTCTTTTACACATTTAGACAAACGGGAAATGCCATGAATATTTATTACAACTGATATGAAATGTGACAATGAAGAGGGCAATATATTTTTACAATGAAAAGGAAAAAAGGGTTTTCTATTCCAGAATTAATCAAACGTGATTGTGATTGTGATTTTGATAGGACTTCAGTGAACCACAAGGGCAGTACATCAGTGGTTTCTGGCCGGCCGCTGCTCTGCATCCAGCAATCTACATTGGTAGTTTCATCCTCCTCATCCTCCTCTTCATCACTCTCCTCACCTACATCTGCTTCCACAGGTCAGTCAAGAACACTTGTCTTCAATTATTTATTATTATGATAACTATTTTATTTAATTGATTCGTTTAACAGGGCAATTCTACTTTGGAGGAAAATATATTTTAATGAATGTTCGGTTGAATGTACAAATGCATGGTTCAAATTAGGCCTACTTCAAATCTATTGTTAAATAAACTGTCATGTGTAGGAATTCCTGCATGAGAATTATAATTGTGGACTACTATAAGAAAATATTTAGGTAAGGCAGTAGTCAATGAAAGTCTTTACACATCATTACTTGCAAGTTTGAAAACAATTAGAGTATTTGGTATAAACATCTGTAAATACTTGATGATATACACACATGTAGCTGTTAACAATATTCAACACCTCATTTCAGCAAATTCAAAGTGAAAATTGTAGGAGTGGTTAAAGGAGTGGAAAAAGTGAGGGGAGGCAATTATGTATTCAGAAATGACAAGGATGTTCAAAAAGAGATATAGACCCATATTTGTGGTTCCAATATCAGCAGGATCGTAATGGATTCCTTACTCTGAAACACCTTTTGCATAGACTTAAACTTCTTTCTGTTTCAACAAAAGGCATACAGTACTTCATTCTTAAAACCTATGATATCATTAACCCCTTCAGCAACATCCGGATGAAGCGCAAGTGTCGCCACTCCCTCATCAACATTTGCCTTGCCATCATGTTCCTGGTCGTCTTCTACACTGGCGGGATCAAGTGGACGGAGCCAATCCTCCTCTGTCAGATCGTGGGCATCGGCCTCCACTACTTCAGCATCTGCACCCTCATGTGGATGGTGATACAGGCTAACAACCTCCGCAAGGCCCTCATCAGGCGCAACCGACCCCCTCTACCACCGGGGGAAAGCCCCCCTCCTCCCAGGCCCATCCTCCGATTCTACTTTGTGGGTTGGGGTGAGTAGTCAAGTCTTCTTTTTGTAAAAAAAATCCTCATCGAAGCTAACTTTAAAGTAGCCACCCAAAGAATCAAAAGTGTTTTGAATTGATGCAAGATTCACATCATTGCGAAGGGGATGCCTTACTAATCAAATATAACAACTTCCCTCTTCAAAATATGTTTGGGGCCCGCAGTGATCATCTCTCAAAAATTTTAATTTTGAGATCCAGATTTTCTGCCTTCAGCTGTCATCCGTAGAGCGTCAAGATTCGTGATGTCACATGCGAGACACAGCTTGCCACAAAATTGCGTTTTACGCCTTTCCATGATATCTATATGATTTTTCAGCAAATTATACATGTTTTTCAAGAGAAAATCTTTCCATCCATATATAATTTGTCCATAAGTATCAGTTGTTGTGAATTTTCCTCGGGTGACAACTTTAAGATCTCATCAATACTTAACTGGTTGAATAGCACATTCTGGCATTCTTACACTTTGGAATTCACGGTGTTGAGAGGTTGTGCTACAAATTTTGGAATGCAAGATAATTATATTCTGTGTCTGCTACATGTACTAACATATATGTGTAATCATGAGGACAGGTGGGCTCAGTACTTAATGTCATGAGACCTGATATTTCATAGTTATTTTATTAGTATCCTGTTCTATGACATTTGAAATTCATTTCAATTTCTTTGTATATCAATCACTACTCTCCCTTGCCAGTCAAACTTCAAATTCTGATATCAAGTCAGATCTTAAATCTTGGCAAATCACAATCAGTCACAACCAGATATTCAGAGTGTTTAAAAAATTGTTTTTTCAACGACGAGAGATACAGTAAAACCTGTCTGGTTAAGGCCACCAGAGGGAAACAAAAGGTCGCCACTGTAGACAGGTGGCCTTTATGGACAGGTTCTTCAACACAGGTTTCCTTCTAGAAGGAGGCAATACAGGTGACTGCTATAGACAGGTGACCTTTATAAAGAGGTGGCCACTATCAACACAGATTTGCATGTACATGTTTTTGTGAATAACTGGTTAAAAACTGAAATTTGATTTTGCTTCATGTTTGACACAGGTATTCCGATGATTGTAGTGGGCATTACAGCAGCAGCATCTCCGGACATTGGCAACTATGGAGGCTCAGAATTGTAAGTAAATGATAAATTCCTCAACCTAGGTGATATGCTGTGGAAAAACTTTTATAGTGATGGTGCAAATCAATAGCTACTGGAAACACAAACTTTAATTCAATATGCTACTCGGAGAAATGCATGAATACAATCACGCTCCCATGGAACTAAAAGCATAGGATAAATTTTTCTTCAGGTGTAAGTATAATGAAAAATGCATGGAGACTAAAAATAATCTTTTGTGAGCTAAAAAGGTATTTAATGTAATTGTATATGATTTGATATTTAAAATGAGGAAAGGACACTCGTAAGGCTAATTGTAGTCTCACTTTACTCTTTGACTGATCGACATTAAAAATTTGAATCTTTAGTGTTTGATAGTTGGGGGATATTGGTTGCCTCAGACTAACTGGACACTGAGTTTATTGTTCTCTTCGATTGTACTGACATCTTTCTTCCTTTTCATTATTCAGTTGCTGGATTGTGGACTTCACAGTTAGCCTGGCTGCCTTCTTTGGCATAGCAGCAGCCATGGTAGTCCTGACGTGTGCCATGTTTATCTGGGCTTCCATGCACGTCAACAGGGCACCCTCTATGGCCCAGATGCAGGCCTACGAGCTACGAGACCAGAACCCCGATCACAAGGACGTTCCGAACCACCGAGGAGAGAATGGGATCGAGAGACAGACTGGTACAGACAACGAGTCCGTCGTAACGCATCGTACGGGAATCTCCGGAATGTCCAGCGTGATGGACTCGGAGTATACGTTCGCCAAGCAGATTACCGCTGCTGTGCTAATGCTGTTGGGATTCGTTGGGACATGGACGTTCGGTGCTTTAGCGGTCACCCAAGAAGACTTCCTCGTCATGGTGTTTTGCTATCTGTATGCAGGTACTGCAGTAGGACTCGGCCTATTCATCTTTGTGTACAACTGCGGAATGCGCATCGATGTCAAGTACAACTGGAAGAAGACGTGCGGTTGCACCCAAAAGGATCGGTATACGGTTGCAGTGACATCCAACCAAACCAACCCGAGTGTCAATAACGGCCATGTGGTACAGAGGAGACAATCGGCAAGCAGTGTTGATTCTAATAATACAAACAAGTCCAATAATACCAATCACTCGTATCCTTCGGTGGTGTCAGGATCGCGAAAGACCTCAAAGTGTAATTACGTGCCGTCCCATACAAACACAGGCACTGATGCCTCGATTGACAGTAGCACGCAGGATAATGCAGGGCGCGTGCATAACTATGACAAAAATCATCGTAGTAACGGTTATGCCCAGCGCTATCACAAGCAAGCACGCAGCCGTAATAAGAATCACAAACATTCTCGTTACTCGCAGGTTTCGCGGGACGGCCAGGAGGTGATGGCCGTTCCACCTCCGATGGTGCCCATGATACCCAATGGGGAGGGGCGGACGGGCAGCTCCTCGAGTTTCCCCATCGCCCACATGCATCACGTTGACCCCACCCACCAAAGCCCTGCAAGTAGCAACTCGTACCTACCTCAGCATGTGCTCTACATGGGAAGCCAGCCGCGCATGGTGCCCCTCCCTCAAGAACTCCACAGTAGCCATTCAGGCCATTTAGGGTTGTACCCCCAGCCTGAGGCTCTGTGCACCACGCAATCCTGGGACGCGCTCCGGGAGAACTCTCTCCCTCGTAGCACCGCATCCAGCGAGCGTTTTGTAAGAAACAGAGACAGAACAGGGTTTGTGCAGCAGCCGGTCCAGCAACATTTCATAGACTGTCCACACGAGGGCAGCATGCCGCGGGCCACGTCGGGCAAGAAGCAGTCGCGAGAAGAACTGCGTAAAGGCTCTGCCTCAAAGAACTCCTCTCGGGATCATCTTCCGCGGCACGAGGACATCGCAGAATATCCTGTCGCAGAGATGAATCCTCTTTTACAAAGAACTCAGCGACCGAGTGTTTGCAAACCCCCAACATATGAAGAGGTGGCTGTGCTCCCTGAAAGCCAGGCTCTGATTGGTGGAAACATGCAAAGGGAGGTGGAGCCTGTCAATGGTAGCGAATCAGATCACAGTAGAGTACTGACATCAAAAGAATACCAGATGTCACAGAATGGTCTTAGTGGAGACAAAAGAGAAACAAGTGTTTAAATCTAGCGTTTCAAATCATGTTGTAAATCATTCATTGTATTCTGTACAATTATGTCTGAAAATGTTTGCTAGAGTGCATGCCTAACTTGAGTCTAAAGTATTCATGTTTTATTTAATAGTACTTAATTGCAATGTATTCACCTTATATTTTGGCTGAAATGAATGTTAGCAGGTCATAAGAACTGGTGACTGTTTTAGTTCTAAGCTCAACATTATACCCCCATCACACGGTCAGACTGATAGACCAAATAATCAGGTTACATCAATCGGTTTGGAATCAGTTTGGAAATCATGTTGAGTCACTTTGAAAGTATGATTGAGTTATAAGTCTAGTAATAATCAGTACCAAGACTTTGGTATCGTTTCACGAATCTATCATAGTTACAAGTTGGCGATCATCCCATCAAAGCCTGTGAGTATTTCAATACACAAGCTTCAATGGGATATCGGTCAAGTTGGATTATGACCGTTTCATGAACTGCTACCCTGTTCTACTGTACTCCTGCCAATATAATACCAGAATTTTTTTTTTTCTCTCTATATGTATTTCTATAATAAGATCATGTGAAATGTAATTTCAAGACAATTGAGCATGAATTTTTAAATTTTTCGTGTAAAGAATGCCCTTCTAACAAATTTTGTTTAAATGCTAATTTTGTTTGACCATCTTAATCACATGGCAGGCTTTATATTATGACATGTTATATTAGAGCCAAATTTTAAAACTGAAAAAAAAACAAAAACATAATTTTTTTCTTCCAATGAGCTAATTTTCAGTCTGAACCGCTAAAGAGGTGGCATGGCAAATAATACCTTTTGTATTCATAACCCTATTGAATGTTTTCAAAAATGTATTCACAGTTTTCAGTGTTTTTAGAGTTGTGAAATAGAGTGGATAGAGAGAGTCTAAACTGCACATTTTTAAATCTTTTTTTTCCTTCTCAATTTGTAGTGCAATGCTTTTTTAAAAACCTTTTTTGTAAAGAACCGACCATTTTGTCTTAATCATGAAAGTCCAAGCTAATCTAGTACTAAATTAATCATGTATAGATATGTAAGTGTAACTTCAATATCAATTTCTTGATATGTATACTGTATGCCTGAATGTATTTATGAAGAAAAAGTTTATATAGTACATTACGCAAGCAGCACTCAGCGACTGGAGAACCGAATAGTCTTCAGGGGGCCAAATTGTCTCGCTGACTCGTTTTCTTGAAATTATATTTAAAGGAAAAAAAAGGTACTTGATTTATCTTATCTATACCTTGAAAGGGATATGATTTTTTAGAATGTAGGATGCAAGTAGCTGCTGATCATGTAGTAGATTTACTGAAGGAACTACGCCCTATGCTCTGGTGGCAAATGCTACGCAGCAAATATCATGTACTAACCGATTTTCAAATTAGATCCTGGACCAAACATTTTACCTAGCCCTAACCCTAACCCCAAACCCACTTGCAACCCTTATCCTAACCCTATACATTTGATGTAATAAAGCTTGTAGCTATTGTCACCAGAGAATATGTTAGATCACCTTATATATACTTTATAGCCCCTAAAATCATGACTTGTGACAAAAGGAAAATTATTTATTAATTGATTGCTTGCTGTTTGTTATGCTAGTACTTTCTAAGCCATAGAAAAGAGTACCGGTACAATATTAATACATGTACTGCTAACGCACTTCAGGACGAATTGGTCCCATTTTTGTTAGCCCCATCTTATAAAATAGTTGCAATCGATTCAAGTAGTGATACCAATCACTATTAAAAGAGACTTCAGTTTGTAAGTTTGCGATCAATAAGGATCAATTGCAATAGTTTATAAGACAGGTGGAATTGTGCTCTAAGAAATATAGATTATCATTTGAGCATAAATGTGCTAGCACCAAACAGCTTTTAGTTGTGGGACTGAAATACCATGGGGTATGACGTCCACTAGATTGATTCATTTTAGCTGAAACAGTAGAAAGTATTCAATTTTATATTTTATAGATGTTCATTCACCTTTGTAGTTTTAGAAGTTGTGAACAATTTTGCCATATGTGAACACCTTGGACATCCATTTCTCATAAGTAAGCGTTCATGTTTGTAACAATCGGGGGACGTATTCTGAAAACAATGTTATCTTTTATGTTGAGGAAAACAATATTGTTTGTCACAACAAACTTGAATTGTGCGGAACTAAGACTTAAAATTGGTGCCTGAGCAGATGTCTCTTTTAATTTGATGCGAACGCAGCCAGCTTTGCACAGAAATTAATCACTGACACGTCCTAATTCTGATTTGTTATGACAATTAACATTGTTTTACTAACATAAAAGACAACAAAAATCATTTTCAGAATACCACCCCAGAACCGTAGCAACCAAACAAAAAAATTCCCACCATTGCAGTATTCCAGCATTGTCATTATCGTGGCAGCCCGATGTGTTTTTGTGTGTATTCTGTTGTGTCCACGCACAAATCAAGATTTTTCTATTTGAAATGCATTTTGAGTACTACTTGGTACTGCAAAATGACACCATGTACAGTGCATACGCGTCAAATGTACATATTGAAACTGTAGACTAGTTGAAGGTACATGTAGGTGTTGTCGGTCTTGGATGTGGTTCATTTTATGGGAAAATGTGCCAGCATGCTGTGGGTCAAACTCTGTTTTGTTGAAAGAGCATTACTCCAAATTTCTTGGGACATTGAATGATAATATTACTGTTTGTTATTGATGCAAAGAGTGAAGAGGAGGAGGAATAGAGACGGAAAGTGAGAGAAAGAGAGATAAAAGAAGAGATGATTAAATAGAGGGAGATAGGGAGAGAGAGAGAGAGGGCGGAGGAAGGGGAGAGAGAGAGGGGGGGGGGGGGGGAGGGAGGGGGGGGGGGGGGGGAGGGAGGGTGAGGGAAGGTGGAAGAGAGGTGGGAGGGGTAGGGGGTTCAGAGAGACAGAGAGGGAGGCGAGGACATGGATTTACAGACAGAAAGAAAGAGGACTAGCTAAAAATGTCATTTAGCAAATCAAAATATCCTATGTGCTAGTATTCTGTTAATTTAGAGTTAAAATCATGGATTTCTTTATCACCTATTCACTTTTTTCATATCGGTCATCAAGAAATCAGGAGTATAATGAGAGGAAAGGAAAGGAAAGACTGGTTGGGATCATTAATTTTATGTTTTTTTTAATTTTTTTGTTATTATAGATCCATTTTTTTTCTTCATAGGGAATGTATTATAGCAGGACATTTTTATCAGATTCTACTTGCCACAATGTAGATCAAATTTCAAATCTGGTTTTGTCTTTCATTTTGTTTTAACAGGAATTAAAGTGACTGTTAGTAGGTATTCAACTTGCCCAGTTCAGTGTATTTTCAAACTTTTCAAACAGAGGAATGTTCAGAGAATTTTTTTACCTGAATGAGATTGCATATGGAACTTAATTGTCATTAGATTTGTTTTCTGATCATTGTGACTTTGAAGATTAGATTTCTGATATTGGGTAATCATTTTAATGTTGGTATTACACTCTAAAGTAATACAATATATTTCATTTATTGGTACATGTTTAGCTATCATATGGATTCCCATAGAATGATCTTTTGGAGTCTACTAGACAAGTCCAAGAAAATTCTTGAAAATTATCACTACATCACTGTCCTGTCTTACAAAGAGTTGCGATTGATCCAAATCAATCCCAAGTTTGCAAACTCCTATCTCTTATGTACATAGTTGCGCTTGATATCAATCGCAAAGAAGTTGCAATTAATATCAACTCTTTGTAAGACAGGGCTCAGGAGTGTGTATTCTATTTCCCCTGTTCAAAGATTTTGACTGTAATTAGAGAGATGTGAGTGGGAACGGTTTAGTTTTATCCCGTTGTTGTTTCGTCTGAACCCTTTTGTTTGTTTGAGAAGTTTGAAATTTTCCTCTTTCCTATCTATCTACAACTCATGTAGCTTACAATGAAAATCTTTTACCTTCTAGTTCGGTTTATAACTTGTCATGTTGTAGCTCTGTAAACATTTCCTATGTTCTATTTTGAAGAAAATTTCATAAATGCAATATTGCATTTGATTTTATGTCACACAATGTTGATTTCATAATTATAATTTCTTTCCAAACGATGATTAATTAACCATCACATTTATTTTGTATTATTATTTTCAAATTGTTACAAATGTGATCAGTGGAATCAATGGTATAATTTTTTATTGTAAATGACACCTTATTTAGTTACACAGTAACCAAAAAATCATGTTATATAATTATGTAGCAGATATTTTATAGAAACTATTGAATCAAGTGCAAAGTTTGGGGTTTAAGGTTATTTTTTTTAGTGTGTTGAAAATTATTGGCAGTTTTGCCATCCCCATAGTACTTTACAACATGCACTCAGAAAACAGAGAAATTAATACTACATGATATTTTCTGTCAATACTACGATTTATCTTTTCTTGAAACTTTCCATTAACGTTTTGCAAGCAGTACAACTTTCAAGTACTTTCTTTCTTACTCAATGTTGACTAGTACTTTCATAAGATATATGAATTAACAAGCCCATCACGTGGAGAAGTTATACATCAAGTCTTTTTTTAATGTATTACGTTCCTAAATTTAGGTAGTTTTGTAATACTACTTCAACATAATTACTGTCTGAAGGTGTTTTGTATATTTTTACAACCTGGTTTACATGTTGTTAATTCTCCATGTAGTTGTATTCTCTTGCATTGTATTCTTTACTAAATTCCTAGATGTTGAGCTAAGGCTCGTTTGTATTTGGTAACAGCAAAAAAGTATTGTATTCTTTTGTATTTTAAATTATCTTTGTTATATTTATGCATTCTGTTTATATGTAAAAAGAGTGTACATATTACTATGTTGTACATTAAACATGAAGAAACAGAACCAAGCATTATGAAGTCCATGGGTCATGTTTTATTTTGTCGACCACTGGGGTGTTTCATAGAGAGTTTTAGTGTACAGGTACCAATCACTTAGAGCCATTGTATTTTGAGAGAGTATTTTTGCTGGTGTGTGTGTCGAATCTTCTTGCAAACTGTCATTTCTAAGAGTAGTACAAGGACCCGTTTCACAAAGCCTTTTTTTTAATGACAAAAATCAGTGACAAATCTGTTGATAACCAATCAGAAGCAAGGATTTTACTAGCGTATAACAAAAACTGTCATTTGTCACTAATGGCAAGTTTTGTGAAATGAGGCCCCGGTATAATCCAATCTCACTGACGAGACCAACACCACACCAAACAAAAACGTCACTTTCAGTGACCGTAATGGCCAAGATTTTGTGTCAGTTTGGCTGAGTGAGTTGGATGGACGTGCTAAACATCACGTTTGTGATTGGAAAGACATGCAGTCGTGTGTGAGAAATACATACCGGTACATGTTACATCTGCTGGAAGCCAGGAGGGAGTTACATGTCAAATCATTTAACACGTCGCCCTTCTACCTCCAGCAGACAGTATGTTTAATAGTCCAGATTCTTTCGTTTTTTTCTTCAATACTTTTTTCTTTAATCATCTTTTTCTCCCTCCTGTACACACACGTCCCACACAGAGTTTGATGTCTCCAATAATCGTGCGATCCCCCAAAATACAACCGTTGAAAAAGAAATAAAGGACTGTCTCCGTTTTAGCCTATGAGGTGTGTTATTTTCTGAGGGATTGGGCATGCGACACAGAAAGTCCAGGCAGTGGACTAACACTGTGAATTACACAGACACACATTTCCATTCTCATGGGTGGTCCATTAAAGCAGCAATTAGTCAATGAGGATCTTCCAGATCTTGAACAACAACAAATTAATCAAAAGTGACCACTAAAAATCACAAAAAGTACACAAAATACTCAATTTGTCAATGAATATAGCTGAATATTTATTGGAGGTTCATTGGTCTATACCGGAAGACAGGGTTGACATGACATACCAGTATCTTTTGACAATCAAATTTATTCACAATCTTTTTTAATTGTCAAAAATTAATTTCATTAAAATTACCATGATTTGTTCACAACTAACATGCTTACTTCACATTTAAACATCAGACAAAAGTTGATACAAATGTATTTATTTATAGTATTACCCTGAAATATACATACATGTAGATGTCTACCCTTCAGCTTTCTATGTTATATTCAATTCATACCAATCAAAAACATATATTTATCAATGATTACAAGATTACAATTCACTATGTTTGAATACAAAAAGAAATTCGCTAATGAATTTGTATTGCTGCATTACAAGCCATTCATAAAGAGTAGCACACAAAGGAAATTAACAAGAGTTGAAACCAACCAGTGTTGATCAATTTGGCCTGCTTTTCTTTAAATCTTTCAGCACCGATTTGAGCAAAGGTCACAAGATAACCTAGGTACATGTACATATTTATCTCACTAATCTGTGTTCTTCCCGATGTTACCTCCGTTTTAGACATTACTCTCTGGCCAGTAAAAATGATATCAAATACAGATTTTAAAAAATAATATCAAGGATATAGGCAGCATGAATACATTGATGGATTTTACAAGAAAATCACCCAAGCAAAGATAAATACAAGAAAAAACTACCTGCTGGATATAAACAAGCGTGAATTCAAAGAGCAGTTGATTACATTACGCATGATTTTACATTCAAAGTTTTCTTATGTTTGTAGAGAGGCATCATTGTTTAATTGATAAAACTTGATAGTTGAGGGCATTCCAAATTCATATTTGGAAAAAAAATACAGATTATCATTAGTGCTGGTGACTAAGATTTCTTAGGCCAAAGCAAAATTATTCCACATTTATTATCATTTATTATCAAAATTTGAATTCATGTTTTCATGAAACACATTAAATAAAGTGCTCAATAAATTACAAGAAATATTGTTTTCTTTTTGGAGTTATTAATGTGTATTGATTCAAATGTTGTACAAAAGAAAACAAACGTCACATATATTTTCAAATGTACATAATTCTCAGATTATATTGACATATATTTAGCACAAAAGAAGATGAAAGAATATTTGTTTAGAGGAATGCGACAAACAATTAAACTAACCATGTAAAACAAAACAAAACGGTAAATGGAAATTAAGGCAAATGTTTGGAATGTTAAAGAGCAACTAAAATAAGAAAATACTGATGGGGCAAGTTGTGCATGTGATTTATTCACGCCTAAACCAGTTCATAAACTTGTTAACCGTCCATAAAATAATTCAACAGAAATGTCACTTTGCAGCCTTGTAAGAATTGTTATAATAGACTAAATGAGCCACAAATACAAAGAATAGATATAATAAGCATGGTTATACAGGGACTTGATAATTGAGGTAATGAATGATACATATCCAAGATAAATTGGGGGACGGAAAGAAAGGGAAAGTGTTCTATTGCTGCAAATCTTAATCAAAATCTGTTAAAATTGATCTTAATAAATGAACCCATGATTCACCATTATAGAGGACAAATTATGAAAAGGTCAAATCCAAAATCCAACACCTTTACCCTCTATTTCATTTGCTGACCATTACACAACATAAAAGCAGATCATAATTCCTAAACCCCCCAAATAAAGAGGCAAGACTTACACCAAGATACCATGTTTTGTTTTTAGCATGCATGTTCAGTATTCCATGAATAACTTTTGGATTTGATTGTCTTAACAACGTTACTTTTGACAGAAATGCCACATAGATTACATTACCTTCTACACACATCAAACGTTAACATACAAAGTTTAACAAAATACTACATAGAATATGAGGAAACTGTTCAGGTGACTTTCAATGTTTTTTTTGCACAACTTATGATGACAGGCCCTCTTGTGACATAAAATTCAACCACACAATACATGACATGTACGTTTCTTTCATACAACTAATTACAGTGGGCAAAGACTTTGTTTTACTTTTCCATTTTCAATGTTGCAATGTGATCTCCTAATATAAATACGGTTAAAACTGGACAAGTCCCAGCGCTTCCCGTATGTTTCTGACCTCATGTAAGACTGTAGTTTATCTGATCATTGTATGAAGTTTCTAGCAGTACTAGAGATTATATCAGACCAAATTTGAAGTAAAATGACATATTTGATGTCAATTTTCGTCCATAACTTTGGTAATGATGGGACATCAAATTAGGGGGAGGGGAGAGGAGGTGGACTTGTCCAACTACATAGTTGTAATACACACATTCATTACTCTTTGACATGCGAACAAACACAAGGTACACACTGATACATTTTCCTTTTGTTAAACCCGATCATGAATACTGGTCAACGGTCAAGGCATCTCAAGCAGCAGGGTCACAGGTGATACAATGGTCAGTCTAGATAAGGGGGGGGGGGTAGGTGATGGACATGTGATAGATATCTAGGCCATGACAAGTTCTGTGTTTCCTTCTTTGGTAATAAGCTGGACCAGAGACCCACTGTCTGGACGTTCCTCTCCCTGAGACCACTTGAACAGCAACCTGACAAACGGAGAATGGTACGAGGTGCATATAAGGGTATCAGCTATGGGTAAGTCATTGACAGTAACAATATTGACAATACAGGATTACAAGATGCAGGGTGGTCCATAAGGGTTTTAACATGTTCAGCGACAGATTTGAATTTTAAAACAACAGGTTTGAAAGTCAACAACAGGTTAAAATTCATGCCCAAGTGACCAACAAAACGTATAGCTGAAATATTAGAGATAAAATAAGTTTGGAAATGCTTTGAAATATTGCTGAGACTGCACCAGACAGCCCTTGACCATGACCACGACCACAAGGGACTTTGTGCAATACTCATTCCAAGTTTTTATTTTACAAGTTTGACCTAGTGTTTGTGGATCACCCTGAATGGTTGATTTATCCAAAATTGCAATGGCAATGGTTTTTTAACAAATTTCAAATTATGAAATTCAAATTACACAGATTTTCAAGCAGCACAAACAACACGAAGTGCTAATGCAAGAACACACAAAAGGAGTTGATTGTCTTTTGTTGGTTGTGCAGAAAATCTCCCATCTATTGATAACATAATATGATGCAGTCAGCCTGAAAAAATCACTAAATGGAGTAAATGGTATTTTGACCAATAGAGAAATTCAATTTCAGAGTCATCAACGCCTTTGGTAAGTTTACACATTCATACAAAGAAGGAGTTTCATCAGGGAAGCTTGCTATTTAGTGATAGTGATAGTGGTGGTTATTTTACCTGACAGCTAAGAAAGCAATAAATGCTTATTAGTAAGCAACCATTTCAATCATGTGGTTAGTTTTGTTGGCTCACTGTGTATCATGTCGACTTGTTTTTAGAAGAAGAGAAGCGGTACTTACTCAGATACGTATTCCAGGGTAGTCCAGGAGGAAAAGTCGGCATTGGCCATGAACTTTCTATTCATTGGTGTGTCTAAGGTTACTCTGGAAGAATAATAATAATAATATTGATAATAGTAATAATCTTGATTTAGGTAGCGCTTGATCAAAATACTGTCTCTAAGCACTTTACAGATACTATATAACCCTGGTCATCAGATTCATTCAGGCACAATGTGCACCATCTCCACTCCCTGGGAAGTATTCTTAAGACATTTTCACCACAAGGCATTTCTTTACTGAAATATTCAAGTGCCTCGTCAAGACCAGCTTTACATTACAATAGACTTGCTGCTTATTGAATTTAATCAAATATGAGTGTGAATGTGAATGTTGTACAAATAGAAATAGAATTAAAATCAGACTATTTTTTAAAACGAATTCAGACCATTTCCAAGGAAGTTCAAGCATCCTTAGCTCTTGATACATACATTCTCATGTAAGAGTGAATCAATTACTGCTAATGCCATTACAGTTTTTCCCCAAGACTTAAAGCCCCACTGTACTACTTGTAGCTACTTGTGCCCTCTATATAGCAAGCAATACCTAAGCTGTACCCGTTGGTTCCCCCATGATCCTCTTTTTCTTATGTTAATTGAGAGCTGAGTTGATGAGAAAGCCACCTGTCAGTGACCACACTGGGTGGTCTAATCCTTCCTGGCAAAACTAGTGCAGATAGGCTTTAAGATCACTTACGGTAAGATGGCAAGAGCTGTAGCGTTGGCTGGTAATCCACTGCCATCAGCACCAAGGCCTTTAGTCAGCTGGTGGACAGCAGCCTTGGCCATTCCATACCCCATCATACCTACAATCAATCAATCAATCAATCAATCAATCAATTATTACTCAATAATTCCTTGGTGTTGTTCATCAGTCAGTATTGATGGGCTTGATACTATACGGGCCCCTGGGCAATAAATAGCTGCTCCTATGCCAAACGTGGCCAGAGGGGTGATTTGATACTTCCTGCCTAAAGTATCAAACCAAACCCCTCACCCCCCCCCCCCCCCCAAAAAAAAAAAAAAAAAAAAAAAAAAAACATCAACAACAACAACAGAAACTTGCTTCATCCAAAGTATTTCACTGATTAATTTCATGAGCAAAAGTCTACACATTTTTGCTCTTTCAATTCGCTAACTCATTAATAGCCAGACATAATCTGTAATCGATACTACCATGTATGATTTGTTAAACAATATTTATATTTGCATCAAACAAGGAACAAATAAGGATTTATTCACAAGTATTTGGTAGGGAGCATTATACTGTGCACATAGAAAAAAAAAGTTGTATTACCCATTGATAAGCCATTAATGTCTTCTTGGTAGGGTAGGGGTAAAAAGGGGAAGGGTGGGGTTGAAAAGGGGAAGGGAGGTGGGGTTGAAAAGGGGAAGGGAGGGGGGGGGGCAATTTCTTGTTTGTCCCAGGTGCCAAATAACTTGATAAGCCAGTGCCTGTACCTAACCCTATATATACTTGAAATAAAATAAAGCCCAGCAATTGACACCAGAGCAAATATCAGAGCATTCCTCATTAAATGCCTAAACTGATTAAAAAAAAATAGAATAAATTCAATATCTAGAGATTGTTTTGCAAGACATCTCACCTGCAGTTCCACCAAGGGCGGGGGATGCACCAGTCAGCTGGAGTAGGCCACCCTCCTTCAGGTGCCTGGCAGCAATTCCGGCCGAGATGACCGATGTCCAGCAACTCTGTTTAATCATCATGTCAGCATTCTTCACCAGGTCTAAAGAGCAATTTAAGAGATTTACATTTTGGTGAGACCGGTCTCTTATCCTCCACCTCCCCCCCCCCCCCCTCTCTCTCTCTCTCTTTCTCTATGAAGTGAAAGAAGTGTTATCTAGTAGCATGAATTGTTTTTTTAACATCATTACACCAAAATGATTCTTTTTAATCCATTAACAAGTAGTATAAGCAATTCTTTAGTTTGGTCTGCAATAACCTTTAACAAAATTAATGTTTCTGATGTTCTGTTCTTGGCATTAATTCCAAATCTTTAGACTGTGAAATATAAGAAGGTAATTAGCTCTATGTCAAATTTCCACATTTATTGTTCCCAAACTTGCTTTAAAGGTACTATGTCCCATTTGCAGGCCAAAAAATGAAAAGATTAAATTCCAACAGCATTTGAAAGACAATGCTAATTTAAAACTTTCCTAAAAAAGGGGGGCTTGAAAACGTCTTTAAGTGGTAAAATAACGACTATTAGTTGTCGAATCGACTTAGGAGCTATAGAGCCAGTAAGTAACAGTCTGATTTTTCAGACCAATGTTCCGAATGGTCATAATTTTTATGCTGCGCAAAGATTCAATCAGTTTAATTTTGGCCATTACAAGAAGTGGGTTATTTACATGTATGTAGACAAATGATCATATCCTTTACAAGTCATTTTAGGTATGTTATTACCAAAGATGAAAAAAGCCAGTCAGTCACTCAATAGTGTCTGACAGGGAAGTCTAGCAAGTAAACGGGTTTCCTTGCATAACTTGAATATAAGGACACTGCTAACATTTAAATTTTACAGATAGGACATACATGACATATTCATAATTCCTGCAAAGTTCTACAGAATTTGATGTTGGCTGCAAAAGGGACATAGTATCTTTAAATTTAAAGATACTCAGAACTACACATAAAATAATTAATCCTGTCACATTTGTCAGTTGTGATAGACATACCAGAAGTTGATTGTAAGAGGAAAACGATTCTTAGAAAAGAAAAGAAAGCTAAATCTAAACTATCAAACAGTATTCTCCTAAGTCTTCACTATGTCATCATCTTATGAAGATAGCATTGTGGCAAATTCAATAATTCCAAGAGATATAAGATTTGTATCAACTTCTCACTAAAATATGGGATATCTTATCATCTAAATACAGAAGATAACCAAGTTTTATACAGAGTGTATTCTACTGTAAATTTTTTTCTTCCAAACCTGATATTACTGCCCACTACATGGAGTAGATTAAATTTGTTTTAGGACTGGAGTAAGAAGCGTTATAAACAAGTCAAATAAATTTTGTTTATATTTCCAAATACTTTTAAAAATCAACTGCTATGTCATCATCTAAGGAAGATAGCAAAGAGAGAATTGGTCTACTTTACAAATATTTAAGAACTCCCTTACACCTGTATGTAACTTTAGTCAAGATTGATTTTTTGGATTATTAAATCATAATATTCCATTCTTGCATAGCACATACAACTTCATGATATTAAAACATTATGTGCTTCCAAAGAGCTTTGAAAACTCCTTTTAAGAGAGCAACCATTTAATTGGTCCCTCTTCTGGGTTGACTAGATTGACCTACAATATAGCTCTATTACACTTCACAGGTCTTGAACAGTAGATGGCGCTCTTCCCCCAAAAAATACGTGTTTTTTTTTTTGTGTGTGTGTGTGTGTGTGTGAACAGTGTACAGTTTTTGTCAGGTTTTTGTACAGTACACAAATGCAGTAGTACAGGGGGTATGAACACGTTTTAAGCCAATAGCAGTCAAGTGGTTAATGAGGTAATACTGTTTCCTTGTATTAATATGCACGTAAATGCCGTGTTTGATTATGACTGTTGTATCTTCCTTAAAAGGAGATAGGGGATGCTTCAAAGAAAAAATACTTTTAACCTTTACGAAATACTTATAAATCGTCGCTGTTTTCACGAAGTGACGGTAGTGAAAAAAAATTGCATTCGATTTGCGTTACGATTTTCCTCACTACCGTCACTTCGTGAAAATAGGGACGAAATGTTAAACCTTCGGGGGCAAAAGTGTAAAATATTACAGTGTTGTAGCTCATTGAGCACTCCTAAATGAATTATGAAACACACATTTTCCTAGTCATTTTATATTTGTGTCTTGGATATCACTTGAGTTTGTGTATAACTATGTTCTGGTAAGTAGAAATAAATCAACTGCTAGATCTTTAACCTGTTGATAAATCTTTGATGACTAAACAACACAGATTTTTTTAAACAATCATTACTAGATCTCTATATAAGAGAAATCTAGATTTCTAACTGTTCGACTTAGTGTAAAATGAATTACAAACCTTTGGACTTGGCATTGCCTCCAGCCCATCCTCCGGCTACACAGAGGATTGCGTCCAGCTTTTCACCAGAGAGGGCCTCCTCTACCTTGGAGTAGACTTCTTCGGACTGCAGGGTCCAGGCATTGAGCTCACTGATGATAACATTTGCATCTGCTTGCTCGTTAGGGGACAAATCCGCTGATAAAACCCACTAGAAAAAGAGGAAATTGTAAAAAAAAAAGGTACATCAAATGAGAATGTTGACTATAACCAAGTAAGATTTAAACAAGGGTCGACTATATCATATAGCGTATATCAACTCTTGATCTTTCCTGAGCTGGTGCACTTTCGCATGGGGCGCCTCAAATCATAAGATGTGATTCCTTTAAAGTTTAAATATAAAAATGTGAACATTGTCATTGGCATTGCCAAAAAAATGACCTATAATCTTGATTTTGGAGAAAATATGTATCAGTCATAGCAGAGATGCATTCAAAACACACTAGTTTTATTTAAAACTAGTGGTCAAAATGTATTACAGGAGTCTTTCTTTGGATGGATAAAATAGGCGCCCAGGTAAAGTGTACACTAGAGTCTCTAGAGTCTAGACTAGAGACTAGGCTATTGCCGGAAAAATCAAGAATTGCTTACTATAAGATCTGGATGTCAAAGAAATACAAATACAAGTTGGCTGTAATAATTACAAGAGAAAACAAAAGGAACTTAATTGTGATAAAACAGAACTACGAAGTTGTTAAACCATCATGATCATCAATAACAGTCCTAATAAATTGTGATACTGGTGTCCGTATTGCAATAGTGGTGAATTGATTATATTATTACATCTAAATCTAGTTCTAGATCTACAATTTGTTATTTGAATTTCAGTTTTCTTTATTGATAATTGAATTTTCTTATCACTGAAGATATGGCGTATATATTCAGTACTGCATGAACGCCATAAAACAACTACCAACAGAGAGGCCAAGTTCAAAGATCAGCTATGCGTGACATTTTCATGACTCGGCGTGCGAGCGCGCGGGTGAGGGTATAGTGTATATAGTGTACATTTCAAAATCGCTCACGCATGTGAAGTGACGTGATAGCCAGCCTGCATGCATGCTCGAGCATGCGATATATACGTACACGAACCCTGCAAGGAGCTACATGTAGCTGAGGCCTCGAGTTGGTCGGCCAGTACGTAGTCTAGCAATTACTACCTTTTTCCCATTTTTCCCCCCAGTCTGGACCTGAAGATGCGTGACAAAATTCCAGTTTGGCCCTGATACTACTACTAGTGACAAAGTGGGTGCCATGCATTACACTGACAGCGTTTTTTGGCCCTCGGCCTCGATGCGCGACTGTCACGCACAATTTGTGACACTTTTCACCATAAATATTCATAATTGAATGACACACAACTTTCAGACTAAAACAACAACAACAACAACATAGCCTTAAAACCCAACAACAACGATCACTTGCGCTAGCCTGCCGAACCGCTAGCCGAGTCGATGCCGACATACACTGCCCCCACAAAAGACACAACAGGTGGGACTGTACTAAACTGTGTACAGAAGAGCCTCATGTTACCGTTCCAAATTTATACTTTACTTTTCAAAAAATCTTTCATAAAGATCAGAATCGCTGGAAAAATAAGTTCTAAACAATTTACCCAGTTCTTGGACTTGTAAAAGTTCACCAATTGGGAACCAAGGGCCCCTTTTCCACCATAAACGAAGACACGGGAACTCGCTGCCATTTTGATGAAGTGAATGGTGAAGAGTATAGTAACATTTTCTAGTTTTTTGCATGTTTTGATATTTTTATAAATTTAAGATAATTATGAATATGAATTGATAATTTCTATAGAGATATTAAGTAAATTTTGAATGTTTTTATAAGGTAATTTATATTTTTCTATTGGAAAACCTCTGTTCGAGGTTGTGACATCACTGCTCATGGGGCTGAGCACTTTAGATTTTGATGAATATGTGTGAATAATTGGACATAAAAACACCATTTATTTTTCATGTGGAGCCTGTATTTAACATTTGCATGTAATTTGTAGATCACAAGACTCCCCTTAAGCTGTGAATGGATTTTGAGTCAAACTTGGGGCTGAGTTTTTGCCTAGGATGTCCCGACATGAAGGTAAGCAGATTGCAGAAACCGGAACATGTCAGCATTATTCCATAGGCTTTACGTATAGAAAAGTCCTGCACTAATTCAAATGAATGTGATCTCGTGAAACTGCGGCCGCCGGCTGCTTGGCTACTGAGAGTTTAATGTAAATGTGAATTTGACTGAATGATAACTCTCTGATACAGATAATTGTTGTGCTGTTGATGACTGTTTTTCAATTATGCGAAGCAATCATTTCGTGTAGATTGCCTGGGCAATTCAGGAAGGGACATCGTCACGACCGTCAAAAAAAGAAAAGCAAAAAAAAAAGAAGACACAATAACAATTGTCACAATTTCTGATTTCAATGACGATGGTGGTGAATGGGATGTTGTACTTGTACAATAATATGAACAACTCCAGATTTTCTTAACTTATTCTAGGCCTATAGATCTACCCCATTTTAATGTTCTCCCCAATGATTATATCTTAAAACATTGAGCGAAAGCCAGCAAGCGATGACTAATCAGAAGGGCCTTTGCAGGCTTGCATGAAGGGCCAAAAAACGCCAGCGTTTGAAAACGAGGCTGAGAACGGTCAAACATATAAGCGCATGTGCAGGATGGGAGCTAAAGTTTTACGTGGGGTTAACTCCAGATCCTACACCAGTGCCATGGCATGGCAGTAGGGGCGCTGGTCTGAGAATGACGATCATCCGCATAAATGAGGATATCCTTTTTAACGCGGACGAATTGCATCCTAAAAATAAGGATCGCCCGCACTTTCGGTTTTGCGTAAGAAAATAACCCTGATTCATCATCTACTTTTATGGGTAGTCCGTCTTCCCGAAGATTTATCGCTCATAACGTGAAAGTCTCTGTCCAAAATAAATGTAAAATTCATCAAGAAATCATTGCGGAATCTGTTTTTCGCATCGCCAATGGGCGGATTAGCAATATGAAACCAGAGCTACCAAGTATCACGCATTAGGCGTGTCATCACGCATTTCGAGGGTCTGGAAATGCTCTTACGCACGACGCGCGCGCTAGATTTTGAAAAAACGCTATACCTTATACGTGTGTTATACCCTCACGCGCGCACTTGCGCGCCGAATCATGAAAATGTCACGCATTGCCGATCTTTGAACTTGGCGTCTCTGTGAAACGTCTGCAAAAATGTGGACAATCCTTATTCTCGGACCAGCGCCCCTACTGTACATCGGGAAACAATTCAAACCGCGGTATTGGTCTTAGATCTACATGTAGATTTTTTTACTAGAATTCTAAAAAAGTAGTAATTGATATTAAAGGGGAAGTCCACCCTGAAATTAAGTTAGTTTTAATAGGAGTAGAAAAATGAGGGAAAGAAGTCAGTGAAAGTTTGAGCAAATTCCGATTAAAAATAAGGAAGTTAGGATTTTTAAAGTTGTGATCAATCAAACACAAATTGGCAACTCTATGACGTAAAATGCGAGCTCAACTTCCATTTGCTTAGTACTAAAAAAATCTAAAATTTTCATTTTCCCTCAAGAAAAATTTCAACCATACATGCACCCTAAATATGATAATTGCAAATATGTTTCTATACCCCCCCTGCAAGGAACAAATATATATTCCGTCATCAATAACGAAGAAAACATGATTTTATGGAATATTATGCACAAAGCAAATGAAGGATCGAGCTCGTATAATAAGTCACAGAGTTGCCAATTTGTATTTGATTGATCACAACTTCAATAATTCATAACTTTCTTATTTTCATTCAGAATTTGCTCAAACTTTCACTCACCAGATTTTCTTATTATTCTGCCTCTATCAAAACAAACTTATTTTGGGGGTGGACTTTCCCTTTAAGAGTTAGACTGACAATGTTTTTTTTACTCCTCTGGGCATCTGGTCAACCACTTGAAATTATAATTTGAAGATGTTTTTGATAGGGGAAAAGGGTGATACCTTGTCCTAAACCAATTTATCCATGTCGTATTTCCTTGATTCATCCATGTTGTACAGTATATTGTCGATTCATCCATGTTCTATATCGATGATTCAACATCGAAGAGAAAGTATGTATATATACATGTATATCATTATTCATACATATGTGCTGCGCCTCTATGGCGTACATACATACTTTCTCTTCGCTATGTTGAATCAACAAATATACACCACGTACGTTTCGAATGGCTCGTATGTACACGATCACTTTCGAATCAAATCCAGCACTAAAAAAGAAATTCGCAACTGTAAAGAACCATAAGGATTATCAACCATATTAATTGAACTAGAAGTTTAGTTTGTGACTTGATGTTTTTTTAATGTTCAGTGGTATTTGTGGAAAAATTGTGACATATCAATCAAAATTTGGCCAAAGGAAAAGTAGTGCACACGGGTGAAGAGCCCCACTATGGGATCAGTCTATGTAGAAGAGGGATTCAGTGAAGTCTGACATACATTAGTATCAGCAGAACCTATCCCTGAATGAAGTAGAAAGATGTTTTGGCCGACTTTCAAATTTTCATCATCTTCTCTGCCAAGGCCCAAATCCAAGCCCAAGCAAAATTTATGGTGATGACAGTGATCCCAAACATGTGCATAATGAAATACCAATGGAGCTACCGTGCGTTTACATCTGTATGTTAGGCTGTGTCAATTTATTGACCTCTAGTCCTACAGAATAATTTGCAAAACTTAAAAAAAATAGCCTCTTACAATGTACATTTAGAATGACCTATCAGTATCATCTACAATGTACATGTACAGTATACATGTACGTGTACATACTGTAGCTTACTTCAATATTCATAATTTATTTGGTTAGAGTTGATTATATTGGTTTTGTGGCATTGGCAGACTGTTATATGTCCATGATAGCCAGCAATCATGCTCCTTTGAACTCCAATTCAAGTTTTAATTCACCTCAATATACATGAACATGATCGTCATGTACATGTATCAGTGATCAATCAGCAGTTTAAAAATGGATGGAGCTAATTAAAAGTTTGCAAACATTTTCTGATCAGTGATTCATGAAGTAAAAAAAGAAACAATAATTTAATCATGATGAAAAACATGTACATGTACTGTATATGTATGCAGCTTTCAATCTTCCAAAGTTGTATAGCAAATGCATTCTAATGACCAGCTGAGGGATAGAGTCACATATACAGCTTACATGTATGATGTCTATTTTCAAAAATTGTATTACTTTCCATCCTTTTCAGACACCAAGTGTGTAATACATGGATTTGTATAAAACTTGATCAATGTCTATTTTTATCCTTTTTTAGACATGTTGGGAATGGGATTTCTAAGATTTAACTTGGTCAGTAGCTGCATGCTTTTTTAAAAGAAATCCCTTGTATTGGAGGGAGTTGACAAATGGCTTTGAGATTCAATAACATGTAATCATACGTGCTCATGTACCTTTACGTTTTTTGTTTTTCCAAGTTAGGCTGTAATACTGCCTGTTGATACATTACATTTATAAGACTTCTTTAGTTTAAACTTAAAAACTGATGTACAGTAACAATTCAATAATTCACCATCTTTTTTGCCCTTATATTTTTTATTTGACACTGTTGCATGTGTACGGTCTTCAATCAATGGTTTGGGGTACAAAATTTATTAGGGGCAAATTTTGTTGGAAATGTTTTCCTGTTTTGATTGACTTTACACTCTTATTTTGAGGGTGGAAGGAATCATGATATAGTGCTCATGTCATTTGTTCCTATTTTATCCTCTCTACAGTATGTAGACAGACTCCTCAGAGAACAATAAACATCACAGTATTACCATTTATTTGTTTTTATTCAAACGTACTGATATAAAAAAATTAAAAAAAGAAGGCCTAGACAGTTATTTTCTTCTCCTCCTCCTCCTCCTCCTTCTTCTTCTTCTTCTTATTCTTCCCCTTCCTCTTCTTCTTCTTCCCCTTCCTTTTCTTCTTCATCTTCCTTTTCCGATTCCTCTTCCTCTTCCTCATTCTCATTCTCTTCCACTTCCACTTCCTCCTCCTCCTCCTCCTCCTCCTCCTCCTCCTCCTCCCCTCCTCTTCTTCTTCCTCTTCCTATTCTTCTTCTTCCTCTTCCTCCTCTTCCTCTTCCTCTTCCTTTTCTTCTTCTTCTTCCTCTTCTTCTTCTTCCTCTTCCTCTTCTTCTTCCTCTTCCTCTTCCTATTCTTCTTCCTCTTCCTATTCTTCTTCTTCTTCCTCCTCTTCTTCTTCTCCCCCCTTCCCATTTTGCTTACTGTACATGTAGTTGTAAGCTGTGACTGCTATCTGTAATGAAAATAAGTTTTATGGTGCCTACTGCCTAAACTCTTTGTAATAATTAGACATCACTTCTTTTTTTCCCCTTCTGCTCAGCTGTCAGATTTTCCTGCCATCTTAAAAGAAATAAAATTTTCAGTCTTTGTTTTGTTCATGTTTTTTACACTGTGCAATATACTAGTATTTCAGTGAGTGATGCCTAGACTCTGTTTAACCAAGATACAGTGTATCACTTTTTTCCCTATTGCATATTTATTTGTTAGCTTTGACTGCTGCTTGAACTTACATTTCAGTCCGTCCTTTTTAAATTTTATTCAAAATGTGCTGGTATTTCAATGAATGATGCCAAGCTTCTGTAAAGAGAAGCTTATACATTTGTAAGTGTGGTAACTGGTAAACATGAATAATAATTCATGAGGCTTCTCATTCTTATGACATCTGTGGAACAACCTTGTAGTTAGAGTGACTCAAGAAAAAGATGCTCTTCATATGCCCTCGTATTTGAGATACGATGCTAAATAGCAGGTAAGTTGGTCCAAACCTTCAAGCCACATGTGTGTCCCACATACCCATTTCTGTGTGCAGCGCAAGTGATTTTCATCAAGTTTAAACATTTTTTCCTTTACTTTGGATCATACCAAGCCTCGCAGAATGTATCAATTGTTATTTAATATAATGCACCACATTAATTGCTTCCAGACAGTTTAAAATAAAAACAAATCACAGTGTGATAACTTAACCAATATTGAACTTTTTCTCTAAAAAAGTAATTAATAAGAACCCACTGATTTGTGATTTCCCCCAATTTATTCAGGTGTAAGCTGTGACTGCTGTCTGAAAAGTAATTTCCGAGGTAGACGGTACAAGTGTCTCATCTGTTACGACTATGACCTTTGTTCGACCTGCTATGAAAACGGAGCAACCACTACAAGACACACAGCAGAGCATCCAATGCAGTGCATACTTACTAGATCAGATTTTGGTAAGCAATAATACATTGTCTTTTAACCCTTTTGGGACAGGATTTATTTGTATGGCTAAATTGATCACATATTGTTCTTCAAATAGGCTTTTTTTAATTTTCATTTCTACATTAACATTGTTAAAATAAGTTATTTTAACGATGTTAATGTAGAAATGAAAATTAAAAAAAGTAATGTCAGAGCTGAGGACGATAAAATGTACGTGCCCAGGCAAGAATGTTATCATTTTTGTTTCCACTTTTGATTTAAGAAAACAATGATTTTGAATTTCTCAACATGTTGCCAACGTAATCATTTTAAAGCTTATTTTCCTTTTTGAAATTCCTGGCAGCAACCACTTATATCTTGAAACAAAAATGGATGGAGTGTGTGCAGAAATAATCTTCCCTTTCTACTCATGCACCTGGCATATATTTGATGGGGCTCTGTATCAAAAGTTATTGAGCCAAACCTCAAAATGTGGAATGATTGTCATGAATGAGTTAAAACAAGTAACACCATCTTGGCAGTGTCCTTCTTTGTGTTTGTCTGAAAAGTCAGATGTGATGTTGGTCATCTTTTAATTGTTGTGGTCTCTATTTTCCCTCTGCCTAGTGTCAGGACTTCGCCCATACAGTTGGCATTAATAAAAACTTCATGATCAAATGCAGTTCAACTCCATAATACTTGATGAGTTCTTATCAGTTGTAAACACCAAAATGTCAATAGCAATTTGACAAAAGCATTTGAATGTGTATCACAAGCAAGTACATTATATCGGTATATAGAGGCTCCACACTTACCTTTTTAGAAGTTTTTACAGGGGACTCCAAATTTTAAAAAAATTAAAAAGGGAGTTCTGAGCCAGGGACCCCTGGGTACCTTAACCAATTGGGGGTCTGGAGTTGATTTCCTTTTCTTTTTTAGGGGGCCTTGTGCACCAGGCCCCTGTTAAGTGTCAAGCCTTGGTAATTTATATGATTTTTTACCTTTTCTAAATATATTAGAAGGAAAAAAATATCAAATTTTAAGTTTGATCGTGAATCCTTTGCAAAATGTAGTTGCATGTACACATGTACAAACGTTCATTTTAGCAAGCTCTTTTTTTTTTCTTTTTTTTCTGTGATTCGTTTTATTTCATAATTTTGGGTGTTTAAGTTCTCTCAATATGAAGGCCCACCCCCCCCCCAAAAAAAAAAAAGAAAGAAAAAAGAAAGAAGAAGAAACGATAGCAAAATAAAAATACACTTAATTTTTTCCTTCAAAGAGCACGCCTCAATGAAAATTAAAATGAAAGAACCACTAGTTTGGCAGCTGCTACAGTCTAGCTGTACACTGCAGTAGCATACGGAACATATAAGTGTGTACAGCAATGAATGAAGGTCAAGTGTAGAAGGACTCATTAAAACACATGTACATTGCGTTCTTACATTGTAATGTTAGATTGCACTTTAATATTTAGCATCCTTTATTGCTCATCCTTGGATAAGCAATAACGTCTATGCCAACTCATATTTCCCAAGGACTGTAAAGATATGGAACAAGCTACATTGTACAACAAGCAACCATCGACCAAACCTCCCCGCTCTCATTTAAAAATGCAGTTACTAAAGAACTTTTTTCCAAAATGTAATCGTCCACCCTCCACCACCTCCAGTCAAAACTCTTCTTCAGAGTATTTAGGAGGAAAAGAATCCAAGATCCAAGATAATTGTTTTACTTCCAGATACACTGTATGTACATATTTTTTCATACATGTACATGTATGTACCTTTGAATTATCATTTTTCAGAAGCATGTTCTTTCCTCTTCTTTTCTTTTATCATATCCTTGATTATTCATTGTGAATTACCATTTATATTTTCTAATCTAATGTAAACATAATTTTATTTTACCAAATCGATTTTTAATTTAATACTTTTGTATGTATTAATCTTTTGTAAATTCAATTTGTTTCAGCCTCTGGCTGCTATTTGAATGTTTTTTACCATATCAAATCAATTTTATATCCCCATGTCAAGAAAAGTTGAGAAAATATTATTTGCTGATCATGGTTTCTCTCATAAATTGGCACAAATTTGGCAGCGAAATGAAAGTGTACATAATGTAAATTAAGCTATTTACATGTATGACCCTATTATGTTGATTAAAGACATTAGTGTGTTTTTGGCATTCGCAACAAGAAGAAAAATGAAAAGACATTGCATCACCAAGTGTTTGAATAAAATACGTTTCCTCGTCTTCACAGTTTTTGAAGGGCTCAGTCAATAGGTTCTACTTCATCTATTTATCTTTTGTGTGGACATACATCGGCATTAATTCAATAAGAATAATGTACATGTGGTGCCGGAAGCATCACCTTATGATGAGCGTAAACCTTGAACAAAAGGCATTGTAATGGCTGTTACTCTTAAAATGTACTTGACATATACAGTGTATGTACATGTACATGTAGCTGCAGGCAGGTAATTTCTGTAGATTTTTCTTTCTACTTTCTCTCAATATTCATGGAAACTGTAATAATTATAATATGTTAATCTCTAAAATCTATTCTCTATTGTGATTTCGTTCAGCTTAGTGAACCTCCATTCACACATATTCGTTTTACTTTTTTGTCTTCTTCTTCTAAATGTAGATTTTTGTTTCTTCTTTCTTTCATTGTACATGGAAACTGTGTAATAATTTATTAATCTCTGTTGTGATTTTGTTCAGCTTAATGAACCTCCATTATACACGTATTTGTTTTACTTTTTCTTCTTCTTCTAAATGTAGATTTTTATTTTTTCTTTCTCTAATTGTTCATGGAAACTGTGTAATAATATTTTAATCTCTGTTGTGATTTTGTTTAGCATATATTGACCCTACATGTACACTTTTACATGATTTATTTCAATTTTTTTCCCTTCTTCTTCTAAATGTCAGATTTATATTATGGTGGTGAAGCGGTGAGTTTAGACCAAGCACAGTCCTTCTCCTGTCCGTACTGTGGGAAGATGGGGTATACAGAAACAACCCTACAAGAGCATGTCACTTCAGAACATTCAGACTCTAATGCAGAAGTGGTAAGTAATGCTGTCCTTAATGTTGAGTTATGGTCATGCGATTGCATTGTGAAAGAAATGGTGTGGAATCGATCAAAAAAGGTTGATCCTCTAGCATATAAATATTGGTGTACTTACTGCAAGGTTCTGGAATCATCAAAATGATAAGAAATTTGGCCCAGTCTTGGTAAAGTTACAAGCACTGTACACAGAATGGTGTATATGGGACTACACAAACATGTGGCATAAAAATCTGTGCAGATTTTTATGGTGTTACATGCCATATTTAGAATATTAAGGCATTTGATTTGATGTTCTTCCACACTTGCAAAATAACAATAATAACGCTCACAAATTATTTTTCACCTCTTCCCAGAACTCAACCTTCTCTTTAAAGATGTGTATTCTTAGCCCACCGCACACTTAAAGATCTATCTGCAGCCTTTCTTTCTTACATGATAAGAATACTAATAACCAGAATTTTATTGAATATAAGCCTTCCAAATCGGCTTCACGGTGTAGACAGACAGTCACTTGACCAGTCTGACATCACATCTATTCAGAGCCAATATAGCTTTCCCTTCTTCCCTATAACTGGAAATCCTTGAAATTTTGATTTTATTAATCATATGACTATTGAGATCCTTGATCATTAAAGATTTTATATGTTTGAAAAAGTACATGTAATTGATATTGCAAATTCTTTCTAAATCTGATCATAGTCAGATCATAATAATATACAGTAGTGTGAGCCAGGCCTTTGTTCCTCTATTGAAATTTAACCCATTACCAAGATTGCGGATATTTAAAGGGACCTTCAACCATGTTTCATAATTTTTTTAATCAATAACAAGTTACAATTACTGTCATACTTAGAGGCTACTGAAATCGTGGCATGTGATTGGCTGAGAGCAAATTTGTCATAGAAATTCAGCATTTGTTACTGATAACAAGTTTTAATGAAACAGGGTCCTGGACAGAAATTTTCTTTGAATTAAATTAGAATAATTAGTAAAATGACCAATTTGTAAATTTTGTATTCTTGTACATTCAGAAATTTATAAACTTTGGATTCTTGTACATTCAGAAATTAAAACTTTAAACTTTCCGATTATTTATGCAGCATTTAACAAACGTTCACCAAGGTGTTTCTCTTCACTTTCCCTTTTTCACATAATTCAGTTTGCTAGAAAGGTTAGATTGTCCTTTAAAAGATATCCTGTTTGAGACCGATCACAAAATTATCATACAGGAAACCAAGTTTCTTATAAGTTCAAGTGTTCTTTTCTTGATAATTGGTGTGCATTGTGAAATTACAACACATGATACAATTTAAAACAAAAAAAAGTCATTTATCAATTTTTTTATTTTGTTAGGGTATGTTGTTTCTTTTCAACCATGCACTATTATTTGATGTAAAATGACAAGAGTTCAGTGCTGGTCAGACATTACTGAGTGATAAAAATCTTTTCCAAAAGCTCCCCTCTTGTGAATGTTTATAAGGCATTGGAAATCATTTGTCTAGTTCAGACCACAACAATTTATGCTAATGGCCTTCAAGGATTGAATTGTGCGGTTGGCATTGCTCAGCAAGCAATTCTTTTCTTAGAAAAAGCCTCTGTGATAATACCCATGAGCCAGTGTTACTTCTTCGGTATGAATTCATTTCAGAAAAAGTTGTAACAAGTCACGTCCATTGTGTTTGATTAACAGAACCTCACCAATTTTATCATTCAAGTATGAACACTAGCTTTTGCGGTAGGGGTTCCAAATTGAAAAATTGAGTGCTAATGTGTTCTTAGTCACAAAGACTAAGATCTACTTTAAGTTGGACCTTAACTATGGCAGGCTGTTCATGCCACTGTTTGTTCTCACCATTATGATCTTTAGGCAATATTTTTCCTTCAATAATGAATTATCAAAAAAATGTAAATTCTTTAGAATTGTGACCATGATTTGTACATCCATTGAGAGACCAATGCCAATAAACTTTGAGAGCAGACAGTTACATGAATGGCCTGCATTATATATAGTCAAGTCCAACATAAAGTCAATCTTATACCCTTTTCTAACTGCACCGATTTTCATCGGATGCATCCGGACGCATCCGATGAAAGTGGTAGTTAGAAAGCAACAGAGGAGAAAAAGGCGATTAAATAGCCGATGAAAAGAAGAGAAATAGGCGATTAAATTCTCCTGCTCAAGAGCAGGAGAAATTCTCATTCTATCGGTGTGACACCGATGAAACGTGCAGTTAGAAAACGTTCGGGAGAAAAGGGCGATTAAAACAGCGATTAAAATGGTCAATGCTCGCAGTATACGCGCGCTTTATCGTAACCAGCTGTGTTTGTTGACTTATGGTTGAACATGCTGCATGCTAGCTAGATGGAGCGCGGGCTTAATAATTACGCAATAATTCTTCACTTCCGGCATGGGCTCGCCACAGCGAGAGAATTTCACCGGCAGTTAGAAAGCAACAGGGGGAAAACTGCGGTTTCACCTTTGTTTACATAAGGAAAATTCAATCGGTATTTTCATCGGTGTGACTCCGATAGAGTGCAGTTAGAAAAGGGTATAAGTCTTCTTTGTGAAACACCCCCAGGGCGCCTGTTAGTGTCAAGCCCTCATATACATGTATGCATATACATGTATAATGTAATTTTTGTTATACATGTATCGTTATCGTTGAGGTGTGACCAACGCACCTACATTATGTAGCCCCAATCAAATCTTGAATTCATCTTCAATTTTATTTATATATGTTGTTGTTGTTGAAATCTTGCAGGTATGTCCAGTGTGTGCAGCATCACCAGGAGGTGACCCTAATCATGTGACTGATGATTTTGCAGCTCATCTAACGTTAGAACACAGATCATCGCGAGAAATTATATCCTTTGGTTTAATATCAGAAAATAGTGTCAATGTAGAGAGACTCGAGTTTTATTGAGCTTAGATTCGGAATCATGAGAATTCAGAATTCAAGTCTCCTACTTTTGTGTTTCTGGTGTATAATAGTAGTGCTGTTTGTTCACTTCTGGACTACTGAACAAGACAGTCTCATACATGTAAACATGAAGTAACATGTTCGTTTTGGACAAGCCTTGAAATCTGCACAAAGCAGTTTCAGTAGTTACAATGTATCTGGTACAAAGCAACTATCTCCATTTTAATGAATCACAAATAAAGAGGTTGCTTACTGAAAGAGGATTTTTTATGTATGGAATAAATCTAGGACGTGCAGCATAAAAGTAGTGCAGTATCTTCAGATTTAATTAACAAAAACCGATCACTGTTTACAAATGTTTAATGCCAAAAACAATGTCTTAAAGGAATTCTTGATCTGAAGGTAGCATAAGTTTGTACTCAAATGCATTACAGTACATGTACATGTAGGCAGATATTGCGATCGTATAATTGTTTCTTCAAAAGAAGTTCCTGTCAAATAGACACATTTTCTATGAATTGTTAACCCTAAAAAATAAACAAGAAGTCTGACATTATTTATCCTAAACATTTGCTGCAAAATTTAATGATGAAATTTCTGCAGCCTTAAGCTTTTATATTGTAGGTGAACTATTACTCTGACAATTGTAACTTTTAAATACCGGTTTCTCCTTGACTTTGGGTATCTTACGACGAAGCAGGCAACGTGAGGCATCTAAGAAGAATGTTTCATCCAGGCAGAGGTATAGGACCCAGACCGCGGCGGACCAACATGCACTTTGGCGGCGGCAGTGGACTCTCTGCAGGCCAAAGTTCAGGTTCCCCCGGCAACAGAGAAGCTATGGACCCTATAGCAGGTGAATGTCTGCGTTTATTATGGAGAAGATTGGGGGAGATTCCTTTGTTTATTGTAGACATAAACTTTTATATCGTAAATTGGAATTCATGGGAAATATATAATACCCTTGAAATGCTACATCTCTCCATTGAATAAATGTAAAATTTAGAAGTCATTACACATTTCAGTTTGTCATATTTCCATGGGTCGCCATAAAAAATGGCAAACCATGTGTAATGGCAAAATATTACCTCTTAAATTAAGCTGAAATATTGTTGAAGAAGTACATGTATTTTCTGGTCTATAGTTGTTTAGAGACAGAGGTTGTTTTTAAAGTTTCATTTAATAAATTGTAGGTTATTGATTAAAGGAGAGAGTTCAAGTATTTATTCTCCCATCCTATCCTTATCTATTTACCAGCAAGATTTCAAGCTACATCAACAACAAATGTGAAAAAAAAGATTGTTAACTTTGATTAATTGATTCCTTCACTCTGTTCAAATCTTGTAATTAGTTTAATTCCTTGAATAAAAATGTAAGAAAAGAAAGATTGAGAGAGAGAGAGGGGAAGAAATACATATGCTTGAGATACATTTTAGTTTCAAATTGACCAACCTTACTGACCAATCATCTCCTTTGTCTGATCAGAACTATTATCGCAGCTATCTGGGGCAAGGCGGTCAGCGGGTGGTCTTGGCAGCCACTCGTCTACAGCCTCCCAGCTGCATCAACTCCAGATGATGCAGCTACAACTAGAAAGGCAGCAACAACAGCAGCAACAACAACAACAGCAGCAGCAGCAACAATCTCAGAATGCCCAAGTTAGGAGTATGGTAAGTGGACACGAGCCAAGCGATGTTGCTGGATATTTCACTCGTAATCCATAATTTGTTGTCCAACACATTTTTATTTTGTATTGTGCTTAGATTGAGATTCAGGATATTGGTGTCTTGAAGACATTGCATTTCATTTTGGATCAGTGACTGCTGATCCGATGCGAAGATCATATTTGGTCCATGCTTTCATCGTCGTCATCATTTATTAAAGTCAGCTTTGTGGTTACTGACATTTGCACCATGATGACACTCCTTCTCTCCACTCCTCCTTGTCTCGACTCGAGCATCCTCCTCATTTAGACCAACCTTAGTGCTTTCTTTCTTCACCATACCTTTCCATGAAATCTTTGGTCGTCCTTTCCCTCTTGTGCCATCCACTCCCAGATCCCACACTCTTTTTACAGGTTCATCATCTTCCCTTTTTCCTTCCTGTATTTCCTCAGAGATATAGGGTTAGGATTGTTATAAGGGGGTAACAAAATGGTGCCTAATTTGTTTAATTGACCAAACTTTGTATGGAAGGCTGTGGGCTAAATCAAACAATGAGTTACTAGATTAAAAGTAAGAGTCTCTTTTATGATTGGAGACTTTCTAAAACGACTCCGTACAAACAAAATGTTATTTCAAGTGATATATGGTTTTTGTGACAGATACAGAGAAAATGTTCCGAATTGTGCCTCTATATTTTAAATTAATGAGTATTTTGTATTTCAGTACAATTTTGAATGGATTTTACTTTAATATAGTACCTACTGACAATTGAAAAATGTCACCTCATTTTTATAATTGAGTTTAACTCTGACATTTATTGTACAGGTGTCCAGAAAATATCCTGAGCATGCCTAATAAACATGTAAAAAAAGGCACGATTTAAAGGTCTATGGGTATTTTAAATCCGGCATATTTCGTGATTCTTATCAAAGTCACACATGAGGTTTTCCATTGCCTCACAAACAGGATGAAATGATTTTCCATTCATTTCCTTTATTTCCTGCCATTGATAATTCCAGTGATTAATATTTGAACTCATGAATGAATCTGATTCAGTAGATTTTACATCATAGACAAGAGTGGCAACAGCCATTTCAAATGTATTACATGTAGGGTTGGTCTGTTTTTGTTTCTGTTCGCCCGTTTAAAATAGTTTATGATGGTATAAATGTCGGAGCATCATTGATTAGTAAAAGAGTCGACAAGATCTAACATGCTTTCCAGAAAAAAACATGATGTAAAGTATCATGTCAATTTGTATACTGAACCAATTTACTTTGTAGATATTACATGTATATGAATATTTTGGGAATTACACCATCAGAATATACATAATTCTGATTATCTATTAATAAAAGTAATTCTATTCTTAGATTGGAATTCAAGAAATTTGCAGGGTGGACAATATAGGGGGTAATGATTACTGATTAAAAAGCATTACATTGCCCCCATCAAATTGTGTAAGAAATTCAGAGTCAAGTATAAATTCTACCAAGGCGCAATGCGACAACAGTCATTTTACGTAAAATCATTAAGTTTTATGACAGCAGAATAGCATATATTTATGCAGAATAGCATATATTGATGTTTTTATCGATTCCATCCTTTTGCTCGCAGGGGAGACGGCAAGTAGAAAGTTTGACAGTACCTCCTCCACGGAGACCTACAGGGGCGGCTGCATCGGCCAACAGCAACCCTAGCAGCCACGGCGCCCCCTCCTACAATGCGGTGGTGGAGGCTGGCTTACTAGCAGCAGCCAGCGCATCACAACCAGAGTCCCAGTACCTATTATCAAGGTGAGTACAGTTGTAAAGATGAAGTTGAGTTCTGGTCATGCAATTGCATTGTGAAAGAAACAGTGTGGAATCGATCAGAAAAGGATGATCATCTAGCATAAGTATTTGTGTGTATTGCAAGGTTCTGGAATCATCAAAATGATAAGAAATTCGGCCAAGTCTTGGTAAAGTTACAAGCACTGTACACAGAAATATGTATATGGGATTACACGAACATGTGACGTAAAAAATCCTTCCCAATTTTCATGATGTTACATGCCATTTTTAGAATATGAAGGCATTTGAAGAGCCATGCTTTTCAAGGAACATGTTTTATCTGATGTTCTTCCACACTTGCATAATAACAATGATAACACTTACAAATTATATTTCACCTCTTCCCAGAACTCAACCTTCTCTTTAAGAGCAAACTTCTTGTAAAGAAGGCCGAAAAATCAAAGATGAAATCAGACAAAAAAAAGTTGTAATCACTTTATGTGCAGAAATTTCAAATTGGCTAAATTGGTAACGTGACTGTGATTTTGGGTCAATTCTTCAAAATGTATTACTCTTGCGGGACCTTTCTTTTTAGAGGACTTGTAGTAATATGGAGTTTATAGCAGAAACACTGGATATAGGTTGTCCTACCCTAAATAAGCCAATAATAAAATGTAGATTATTAGGTTGTCTCTTCCTGAATAGCATATAACGTAAACGTTACAATAACATAACATTTGGTAGTCTCTTCAGCAGTATTTCTGTACCCTCTGTACTGTTTATGTGTTACAGGATAATGCTACTGTGATTGTACCATGCAATCACTCATTCAATAACTGCTCTCCATTTAGTTTGTCAATATACAATGTACGGTAGATCTCATTTAACCATTTGTAGCTTTTGAGCTCCACTTGAAGGTGGGAAGGGGGCTGCTCATTTGAGCCCTCTGGTGACTGAAGAATGTTGGGGTCAGAGACTGAAATTCACCACTTGATGGCAGTTGGTCACTCCAGTGCAGTATCATCTTCATATTTGTTCTCCATATCTCCCTCTCTCTCTTCCATTTAGGATAAACGAGCCTTCCCTGTCAGAGACTGACCTCCAGGTTTCAGAGATAGAGAACGCAGACCGCAGTTTCTTTCTCCAAGATCTGATCCTCTCCACGCTAAACGACTCCGACAAGGACTCCGACACTTCCCTAGAAAACATAGAGGGCGCTCTTGCTCGGAGCAGTCCCGTGGAGGATACCCTGACGATAGCATCGCCAACCCTTCGCAAGTTAGGATCTTTAAATTTGAAAGAGAAGGAGGGGCCGGCATAGCACATAGCCTCTCCCTGTGTTTGTGTGTTGTTTGTGACTGATATTGTAACGATTGAGGCGAGTAAAAGAGAGATAAAACACAAAACCAATTTACCAGTGCATTCTTGTATATTATATTAATATAAATATATAAACTATGATATCCAATGGTAGAGAATCTGCATAGCTGTTATCAGGTCAGTATAGGACTGGGCTAGGTCGGGGGCCAAGAATAGCGGGCACTCACTTCAGACTTTTGCAATATTTTATTTTATACTTTTTTGCAGATGTAGTAGATTGTTTAGAGAGAGGCCCTCCCAAAGTTGTTGCTGTAAGGATCCTGTATGACAGGGAATTTTTTCCTCTTTTTTGTTTTTGTTTATTGTTGTTGGTAAGAATTTGAAGAAATAATGACATTTAGATCCTAAATTGGCAACCTGGCGTGTTGCATTTGTTGTCTTTCTGTCAAGCAGCCTGCCAGATAAGCGCATATGTTGTTCATTTCATTCAGAACAATTTTTTATAGATATCTGCGAGCAATGATCTGCCTTATGTTATGTTATGCTATTAGTTTTCTTTGTGATCCCGGAGTACCATCTTTTATCGATGAAGACACATGCCCCATCTTTCTTTACATGTTTCTGTTGAAACAAGTTCTACATGATAACTTTTCACCCCTTTGAATTAGAAAAGCGGTCTCAGACTTCAGCCTAATGGCAACATAGCCCATTATTATTAATATTATTCACTTATATCTTGATTACAAAATTCCTTAACTATTTCTATTTAATTAGATTGTACGTTAACAAACAAAATCATACATTAATCTACCTGTCAAAGTAAAGTTTTAGAGCTCTTGTACCCTTTGGTCAAGCCCCTCAAAACACATTGTCAGATTTCATATTTTGCAATAGAGAAAATGACAAGAAACCTCAAAGTGTTAACTAATAGCTAAAGGAAAAACATTTTTTCCCCCATCCAGTGGAGTCTGTAAAAAATGAGGCAGGCTAAATGAGTTGGATCCTTGATTGTTATCTAAAGTTTATATATTCTGGTTTTCCTCTGTTTCCTGCAGTTCCTGTCATACACAGAAATTAAAAGAGAACGACTATTTAGAATTCATCTTTCTCCAAAATGTGAACAAGATAACACCAGTATATCATTATTACTGTGACCATTGGCATTACTGTACTTCCTTTCGTAGGCGGTGCATTAAATTGGTAAAACCCCTACATAATAACAGTAATTCATTTGCACTAGTCTAAGTACCTCTGTAGTGTATTGAGGGAGATAGTTGCGACACACACACACACATATGCGATTAAAGGGATAGGGTATCTTCGCCTCAGATTCTAAACAAAATCCTGGATTTAGCTCAAGTTGCAATTTAATTATAAACCTTTAGGTCTGTCAGGAATCCCATGACTTTTACAAGACAATCGCCTGTCTGATTATCAAGATATTTATGATTGGAAATCAAAATTTCACAAAACTGTTTTCCCAAAGGTTCATATAACACTACATGTACATTCTATTGGGATCATGAGTATGGTAAAACTGGTCACTCAAAGACTAAAAACACGTAGGGCCATGCATCTCAGATTTGTAAAACTGGAAACATTGTTAAGGTCAATTTTTAGAGTTCCATGATTTGACCTTTGATTGTGTACATGTGCGCTTGTCACAACTATCGCTCTCGATACGTAACGAGCACCCCTTACCCTCCAAAAGACACTCTTAACCAACTGCTTTGTATAGATTTTCTGATTACACAAGCAGATAATCTTCTTTTGAATACTAATACACAAATTGCAAAAATAACATGTTTTTATTGAACATGTCAAGTTTAAATGACATATATAAAAGGTAGCCCCATATCTTCATATCTGTGTTGGTGTTTTGATATTGTATGGGATTAGGCAGTATTTAGATATTCATGATATTGACATTTTGCTGGTCTGAACGACTCTTAACGAGAATTCAGAATTCCATATCAACAATTCAAAAATAACCAAAAGCCTTTTTTGTTTGTTCGTGAAACACTTTTTTTTTTTCATTAGCTGAACTCAAGATTATCCCGAAAGTAAAAGATTGGTAAGGCCCAGGGAAGTGTATCAGAAAATTAATTTGTTAGCGATGTCGATGACTTGTATATCTTATATCTGTATTGTTGTGTATGAATGAAAGTAATCAAAAGCAATGCCTTGAATTGAAAGGGAAATGATCAACAATGTCAATTTTTATCAAGGTGACTAATACTTATTATGGGAATGGTGAAGGGTGATTCCAAACATTGTGGAATGAAATTTCCAGAGAATTTTCAATCTTGAAAAAAGAATATTATAGACATAATAAAAATATACAAAATTAATGATAAACATGTATATATATAGACTAATATGAGGTACTTTTCACAACAGTTGACCCTCCTATTAACCATTCATGAAATTTATAAAATAGTGAATTTTGAATACCGTAGCTTTGTTACAGAATGACCCAAATGGCCTATCTAAAATTCACTATTTAATGAATCTTAGGAATGATTGATAGGAATCTCAACTGTTGTAAAAGTGGGTCATATTAAAGTAAATACCATATCACTAATTTGTAGATTTTTTTATCAAAATGTCTCTAATAAACTGAATTCAAAATTGAGAACTCTCAGGAAATGTCATTCCGCAATGCTTTGAATTGACCTGAAGATGTCTTTTGCTCGCAACCACCATCTTAAAGTACTCGTTTATAAAGTGAAGAAAAGAAAAATAATTTGATTATAGAGCAATGAGATTTAAAAAACGCACAGAGTTTGTATGTATTTTAAGGGACACTGTGAACTGGAACATTCTATGGCGTCGATGTGTAAAGGGGAACGACTACCGAATGACATTGTGTGTTTGAATCGTGTATATATTCCAAGATGAATTCAAATGATAATGGCATTGCGGAGACAATGTCTGTCATAGTGTGTTTTCAAACCATGTATTTGTCAAAAGGCTAGGTGACATGACAGACAGCTGCTTAGTTTTCAAGCATTTTTTTCTCTGTTTTCATCACAATTTTGTTTGCTTTAACAAAACAAAAATCTAAAGAATATTCTCAATAACCTTTTAATCATGTCAACCAGAGTTGTGATGTCAAGAGTTGTATTCCTTTCAGGTTTTTTTTTCCATCTAATATTTATTAACATCCTGAAATTCCTTCAATAACTTTGCTAAATCAATTTTAAAACAATACTTTTCATAACTCACTCTGATTAAGGAGGAATAACATTAACAACAGTGATTCAAAACTGGCATTCATCTTGAAAAATAAACACACCCTGTAATCAAAAGGTGAATTTTAAATCAAACTGTTTAAAGGTATTACAAAGTTTTGGTAAATTTTGAAAAATGGGTGGATAATGATTCTTTACCATTTTGATATATTTGGATGCCCCTGTGGATGTATTAAAAGCACTAGAAATTTTAGCCCCTAAAACACCTCTGCTTTTGAGAAAAATCGAAAATAAAGATTTACCGGTGCTCCCGGTAAATTTTGATAAATTTCAAATAGCTCCTACGGCCGTACAATGGTAGCTGCGACCATGAAAATCTCAGAATATGTAGTTTTGCTATATAATTTCTGAACGGGAATAGCTAATCGGTCGATTTTAGTCAAGATACATTGTTTTATAGCTTAATTAATATCTTTACCTTGAGAGGGAACTATACAACATAAACTGTTTATTATTTACAATTTCATAAATTTATAGTCGATTTCGACCTCGACAACGATCACTGAATATTGTAGGATCGCATATGCTTCCAATATGCTCATTTGAACCAAATTCATCACCCCATACCAAAACTTTGTGTTACCTTTAAGAATCTAGGGTGCATTATTCACCGCCAGTTTGTCCTGACATGTGCAAGGTCAATTTAAAGAATTCTTGAGTTCTACAAGTTATTGAATCATTTCTCCTGAACCTAATACAACAAGGCCTAGTAATGCCTCAAAATCCATAACCTCGCTACAAATAATGCTGGGATTGATATGCACATGCCCAGTAATAGACAGGAAGTTTGAGGCATCTAAAACAATGTCATTAGCCCTTAATACACAACTTCAAGGTCAGAAAATTGTCTTCTTTTTTTCTGCTAAATCTTGAAAGTGCAAACAATGGATAAGTATTGCAATAGTTTGCAGGATGGACATTGTAAAATACATGTACTCTAGGAACCTGCTGGATTTGGAATTTTAACACAGGCATATATTGGTGTTGAGACTTTCCAACAAATTAAGCGAGTCTTTGTATTATTTTGAGTTGGTCTTATCAAATATCTCCAATTTTGTTTACAGGGCTCTGGGCTAATAATAAAATGTGATATGATTTTTTTTTCCACTTTCTTTTAATTCTTGAGAAAATCGGGAATCTTTGAAGAATGTCAAGTTCTCACCATTATTTTGTTTTTTAAATCAAAGTGATTTATTGCTGTGAGAGTGGGATGACGGTAATATTATCTGTACTGCAGTCAAACCTGTCTATAGCGACCGCCCAAGTGAAACACAAAAAGTGGTCTTTGTAGACAGGTTCCTTTAGTACATATTTCAATGAGAAACCATTTTCAAGGGAAACACAAAATATGTGGTCTTTGTAGACAGGTGGTCACTAAAGCAGGTTTGACTGTATCCTGAACTGTTAAACAAAGGTTCATACAATTTCAAATAAATTCTCTTGAAATGATTTTTTTGTAACTTAAAAAAAACCTGCTCATATTTAGAGCTCTACCGGTACTTACATTTGGCTGTGTCCAAGACGTAAATACATATCTTGCTGTCCCCAGACTTTTCACATTTGATATTTAACATATTGCTCTGTCCAAAAACTGAACATCATTTAGCAGTGCTTTCTTTATTTAAAAAAAAAATGCCTTACCATATGTAACTGTATCAAATACTTGTAGCATTTTCATTTTCTCTTTTCTTACCTCTCGTTTTTTGTTTTTTTTTGAATTTTTTTTGAAATGCTTGTTTTTTTTTACAGGATCTGGATATTATGATAATTGTTCTTTTTTTGTAAGGTAGAATTATTAATATTATATCTAATCCAAGTTGATTGCTTCTGCAAATGACACACTGTTATATCCATCCAATGTCAGCTGTACTGTATACATGGAGTTCAGTGTCCCAGTGTTCACTGCATAAATAGATATGTTATAAAAGATATGAAATTTAAAAAATTCACAGACTGCAGCACGTGTCTTTATTTTTTTTCCATTTTTTATGTGATTTTGAGCGTGAAATTTATGTTCTGTAAGATGGGAGAGTGATCTGGAGTTGATGAAATGATCAATCCATATCATTATCATCTGTTTTAAGCCAAAGGGGTGTTACTGCTACTAGTACCGGTAACTGATATATATGCATGGACTTTATCACTAAATTAACTTGTGCAGGCTCAAAACAGACTATAATATTTATATAGATATGTATACATTTGTATGTGTGTGTGTGTGTGTGGTGCATGTAGTTTAGAACAAATTTGTAATCCAGTTAGGATTCTGTAGAATTGCTTAGGCCCATGCAGCATCCATATGAATCTTTTCATGACCCTTACTTTTGTAGTGGTACATTCCACCCTTCAAATCTTTCTGAGCCACATTGACATATCTATTGAAAGTGGAATATACCATGATGAAACGGGGGGGGGGGGGGGGGGGGTAATGAAAAGTTGAATGTTCCAAATACACTGTAGATGTGGTGTATGGCCTGTAGAAAATATGCCCTCTGCAATGAATTGAGGGACTTGCTTTCAAGCAGGGCAATGTATTGCACTCATACAAAGATGGCACAGGCAAGTTTGGAATGATGCATTTAAATATGGGTAACTTAACAAATGGATACATTGTTGAAATGAATTGGTAATCTTCATTTTGAATAGTGGGAATGCTTTTCACCAGTAAAAAATAGCTGTGTGAAGGTTGGAATGTTCCATTTGAAGATGAGTAACTTCACAAATGATGACTTTGTGAATAGAATTGGAAGACTTCATTTTGAAGAGGGGGACTTCCTTTCACCTGTGAATAAGAGAGGAGCTGTGTCAAGATTGGAATGTTCTATTTGAAGTTGGGTAACTTTACCAATGGATAAATTGTTGAAATTAATTGGGAGACTTCATTTTGAATAAGGGGAATGCTTTTCATTTGAACCTCTACATCAATCAATCAATTTTTCTGATTAAGGCGTTACCCAGGATTGAAAATGGAACATTTCAGGATGTAAAAATCAGAACTTGTAAAGTACACAGTAAGACCTAGGATATTGCGCAAAAGCTTGTAACGTTCACAGTAAGACCTAGGTTATTGGGCAATAGCTTGTAACGTTGACGGTAAGACCTAGAATATTGCGCAATAGCTTGTAACGTTCACAGTAAGACCTAGGATATTGCGCAATAAGTTGTAACGTTTTGAGTAAGATCTAGGATATTGCGCAATAACTTGAAACGCAATTCTGAGAACGATGCTAACTTCTTTGTTACGGAAAACGATGCAATTTGTCATAACATACTCTAACGACGGAACTAACACTTAGTTTTAGTGCTTGCACAGATGTCTCCTTTAATTTTACGCTAATGCAGCCAGCTTCGCGGAGACATTAAACTATAGCTTGTCTTAATTTTGATTTGTTTTGACGATTAACATCGTTTGACTAATAACATCATTTTCAGAATTCCACCCAAGGTTTCTACAGTGTTCAGATCACTGGCTGAAGCCAGATTCTTTGCTAATCATGTTTTCTTTTGAATAGAATGGAGAGAACAAATATTTTAAAATAATCAGTCATCAATAAAAAAGCATTCAGAGTGGTCTCGAAAGGAGAGAAACATTGCAACGCCAAGGGAATAACAGAATCACAGAAATGCAGTCTAATAATATTTATGTCCAAAGTAATTTATTTATACATCTGAAACACATTCATCAAGCCATCAGACTGTGTCGCGACAATATTTCTCTTAATGAAGTACATACACAAATATTGGGGCTCTTTCGTTGACTGGACAAGTGTTTTAATGATAACATGATTTATTTTTTTGTTCAATTTATCAATTTGATGTATCCAAGCAGTATACAATGTGGCCCAGAAAGAACACAACAGCTGAGGTCTGTAATTTAAAAAACAATGTCTTCAAGTAAGAAAGTTTGTGGTTTTACTGTGTGGGTAGTTCTGAAAAGGACTGTTGGGGTTTAAGAGGGAATTCAAAGCAGTTGGAATGTTGCAATATTTTGAAATGCTATAGGGTACATGGAGTTTCAACTTTGAATTTTGTTAGTTTCCAAGAGAGTCATGGCAAATAAACAGACCGACAGGTAATTGAACTGTATTAAAAGATAACACGAAGTCTCTTAATGAAACTGTATTTCATAAAAATCTGTTTCAAAGTCATTTTGAATCATCAATCATAGAAAATAAAATCCTCATAAAGTATAGGTTATTTTTTTGCAAGCAAAATGTACCAGAAGTCATGAAACTTGCATATAAAAACCATACACTGTAGAGCGCAAAAGACCCACATTTTTACAATGTGTTATAGCTCGGATATTATACATTTTATAAATACCTTTGATAAATATTATTAAAATTAAAAATCAACTACATGTCACAACTTATACTCCAGATTAGCTGCTTATTGATAATGATACTTTTGAGGTATGAAGTTGGTCATAATTGACTCAAGATAGTCTGCCAAAATGCTGACCCCATTTACAGAACATTCTTTGCAGCTCACTTTTGTGGGCTGTACCGAGCTCCTATTTTTCATGGCTTTCCATCTGCTGAAACACATATTGATACAGATGCCTAAATATTTTAATTGTAACAAATGTGCATACATATTCAGAAATCTTCAGCTAATTTTTGTTTGCTTCTGTGCTGCAAACAACAAGAGAAAATTATTACTTAATCCACTACCATTCATCCTTTAACGAAGCCATCAATATGAACATTTTATTCATGGACAGTGTAACACTTTACTGCTATCGACTGACACTGTAAATATATTCAGACACATATATTCACTTGATACCACAAAAAAAGCAGGGTCTATTGATTTCAGTCTCTCTTCCCTTGCAAATCGAGTACAACACATGATCTTTGTATTCAATTCCATCCGAACATGGCGTTCCGTTTTCGTGTCTGATACTCTTTGTACATATAACTACAGGCACTGATATTAGGTACAGTAATGTCAAATTTTGAAAATGGATAATCCTGATTTTAAGTCTCTGCAGAAGACGGTGTTTAAGCAGCTGGATCACATAAAAAATACTTGTATCTGCAAGCCAGCAATCAACATGCAACAACTTGATGTCTTGCTTGTCAATCCTTTCTACAATTCATTCCAGGAATGAAGCCTGCAATAGGACCCAGTTGACTTCAATATCAGAATCTGGCATCCCAACATTCTTTCATCAAATACATCATTATTATATAGGGTTAGGTTTCCAATTGGGATTGACTTTAGATTCACGCTTAGAGTTAAAAGTAAAGTGTCTGGTTGTAGGGGATCAAATTTAGATGATGTAGGACATTGACTGTGGAGCCACTGTTGACGGAGCTGGTACTACAGAACCCTGTGTCCAGTTGCAAGGCTGATTCGGGTGCTCATCTACATGCTGAATTCAGTAAGGCTAATCCATGACGACTCCTCTCTAAGAGCACATTTGATAGATAGCTCCTGATTGATGGCATCGGTGTGAAATAACGGTTCTTCACGATGCTGGTAGTTCTATAAAAGTCCTTTAAATGCTCAGTAAATAAGAGTCCAACTGGGTTCAGTATTATTAAAATTCAGAGCTGATATATCAATTCTTTCCCTTGTATTTGAAGCTCTGTAGGGGATCTTCTTCAGTTTTCCTCTGTAAAAAAAAAGAAGGAATAAGGCAACAATGACATTATATGTAGAAAGAAAAACAGCGCTTGGATGCATACATGTAGGTATTCAAGATATCCATGACAATCATACATGAATTGAAGAAATGTTTTAAAACTGTACCGATTATCATTACAAAGGATAGTAGGATGCAAATGGGCACTGCCATTCAATGAGTGCACAGAATCTGATACCTTTGAACTTTACACAAAGTTCCCTCCAGAATTTAAACTTATAAACAAGACTTCAAAACGTCTAAACCCTTTTTTAGAGCTTTAAATACAGTTAACAACTACCGGTACATTATTCATACCTTTACCAAATTTTGTGTAATTTTTTTAAGTACTGGTATGTGAAAATTTGATGTTCTGATTTATGTTTTTTGAAAAGGTGACATATTAAAGCTTATCTGTAATAATTTATAGGAGGGATTAGACCACGCTGCAAGGTCACTGGACAGGTGGTTATCTCATACTCAGCTCTCAATTAACATAAGAAAAATAGGATCATGGAGGACCAATGGTCACCGATTAGGCATTGTTTTCTATATAGAGGGAGCAAGTAGCTACAAGTAGAACAGTGTGGCTTTAAAGCTCCGCTTCATATCAGAAAGAGCGTTGATACACCAAATGTTAATTTCGGTGCTATCACCATGAAGCCTTTGCCATAGGGATTCTCCTACCTTCATTTTGGCTACCCTGGACTCTCTCTTCTGTACACCCTTGCCATCAGCCGCAGCCCTCTTGGGAGCTTTCCGTCTGCTTGTGGTTGGAATGGTCCCTCTCAAAGCCTTGGGGACTGATGAGAAATCAAAGAGATGAAACCTTAATTATAATGATACAGTGAAACCAGTTTTAATGACTACCTGTCTACAAGGACCACATTTTTTGTTTCCCTTGAAAATGGTTTCATTGAAACATGTACTAAAGGAACCTGTCTACAAAGACCACCTTTTTTGTTTTCTTTGGGTGGTCGCTGTAGACAGGTTTAACTGTATAAAGTTGTCTCTAAGAAGGTAACATTAAAAGTCCATAGATTTCTGAAAGTTGCAAAGGCATATTTCTTTCTTTCTTTTGCTATGATTTACTAGTGTCATTTTACTGGTAATTAAATTCTTGCTAATTTGGGGCAATAACAACTGATGGTCAGCACGCATGGTTTTAATGTGAATATTTAGTTACATTGAAGCCCGTCTGCACTAGTTTGGCCAGGAGGGATTAGAGCTCCCAGCGTGGTCACTGACAGGTGGTTATCTCATCAACTCAGCTCTCAATTAACATAAGAAAAAGGGATCATGGGGGACCAACAGCCACCACTTAGGCATTGTTTGCTATATAGAGGGAGCAAGTAGCTACAAGTAGTGCAGTGGGGCTTGAAAGGAGCTTGACTTCAAAATCTTCAAACAAATCAAAATGCGACTGCATCTCCTATATGCCTCCGCCCTAATATCAGTAATATCAGAAATGGATGGAATTATTCTTGAAATATCATGACGAAAACAAAAAGCCTATAATTACATGTCAACCAACGACTATGATCTTTGACCTTTGACCTACGTACTACAAAAACTAATCATATCGTCTTCCTATGGTGATACATATTGTCACCAAGTTTGAAGTTCACACCTCCAGTAGATCTTGAGATATCGCAAAAATCAAGGCTAATACGTGTAATTTCAGAGATTGACCCCGGTGAACTTTGACCAGTGACCTATATATCCCACAATCTAATCAGCTCGTCTCTCTATTGTGATACATGTACATACTGTCACTAAGTACGAAGTTCATACCTCAAGCTGTTCTTGAGATATCGCGTTAACAAGAAAACATAATGCCTCCGGTGGGCGAAGGCATACAAAATAACAACAAAGGTGGTCTGCACTTACATTTATTAGTACAGCGATTCATGTACATAACAAGTTTATGTTACCCCATTTCCTTGTTTAGTCAAATTGTTCCTATTTTCACAAAGTGACGGTAGTGAGGAAAATCCGCAAGCAAATTGTATATGATTTTTATTCACTACCGTCACTTCGTAATGAAATGATTGACAAGTATTTTTATGAATGTCAAATACAGGCCTGGGCAATATGCAATTAATAAATAATTAAGAAAAGGAATTTAAAAAGGTTCATCTCTACCGATCTCCAAGCAATCAGGCTCCATCCTTGTAAAGTAAATACTTTAATGATTCATAAGATTCCAACCATTCAGATATATCATTAAACTGTTCAAAAGGAGTCCTGACACAGATCAATGCGAGCAATATTTAAAGTGTAAGCATACATGTAGATAGATTTTGAGATACGTTTTGCATAAAGTCATGCTCCCTGGATCCGATTCCTACCTCAGTTGTGAAGGAAAATGATGACTCGATGGCCATGCTTATCTCAAAGATAGTCAATGCTTCTCTACAGGAAGGGAAGTTTCCGGAAGAATTGAAACTTGCTCATGTTACTCCTGTTCTGAAGATGTCATCCCTAGATCGCGATGAGATGAACAGTTATCGGCCTTTCGCTAACCTGCCTTTCCTCGCCAAAGTCCTCAAGAAAGTAGTCGCCAACAGACTGACATCACACCTTCAGGACTATGACCTCCATGAGACCATGCAGTCTGTGTACAAGAGGCTTCACAGCGCGGAGACTGCTCTTCTGTAAATATCTATCATCCTGAGGGCAGTCGACAACAAGAAAGCGGTTATGGTGATTCTTTTGGACTTATCTGCTGCATTCGATGATTCAATACGATTGATCACAAAATCCTTCTTCAGAGGCTGCAACAGGACTTCAAGGTCGATGACACTGCCCTGGAATGGTTCAGGTCATATCTTCACTGCAGACGACAGGCTGTGAACATCAATGGAACTGTGTCGGATGAAGCTTCCTTGACCTACGGCGTTCCACAGGGTTCCATCCTCGGACCAATACTCTTCACGTTGTACTCTTCCCCATTTGGGAACGTAACCCGTCAACATGGTCTACAAGTCCACTTCTACGCAGATGACACTCAGCTGTATGTGACATTTGATCCAAGAGTGACAACTGATTAAAAGGCCATAGCTGCAAGGACGACCTCGTGCCTTGCAGATATCCATCAATGGATGGTGTAGAATTTCATTAAACTCAATGATGACAAGACCGAATACCTCATCATTTATCCATCAAACATGAGGAACGAGATCAGCTCCATGGACCTCCAAGTTGGCAATGTGTCTGCCTCTCGTACGGTAAGCGCCCGTAACCTTGGGGTCCATGAAAATGGACAGGCACATTTCACAGGTATGTCAGACTGCTTACATGTACTTCCAGCTTCGTAACATTGCAGCTACTAGACCATTGCTTACAAGGACGGCAGCAGAAAGCCTTATCCATTCACTTATTTCCTCTAGACTCGATTTTTGTTACAGCCTTCCTTCTGCAACCTTGAACAGATTTCAAGCAGTACAGAATGCAGCAGCACGTTTGCTTACTGGGCTGAGGAAGCATGATCACATCTCTCCTGTCCTGGCTGAGCTGCATTGGCTTTCTGTCAAGAGCTGAATTGAATTCAAGGTCCTGCCGTTCACATTTAAGGCAATTCATGGTCAGACCCCAGGATATGTGTCATCTTTAATTGAGCGGCGTCATCTTCGCGCTGGACCTTGCTCATCTGGCCTACTCTCCAGATGCCTATCACTCATCTCAAGGGCTATGGAAACCGGGCATTTTCCTCTATTGCTCCTCGCCTGTGGAACTCCCTCCCATCATTTCTTCGCGAAATTGACAACCTGGACCACTTCAAAGCTTCACTCAAGAGTCACGAGTAACTTTATTGGAGGAGCTCGCGCCTTTGAATGTATTTGGCGCCATACAAATGTTGTGAATCATCATCATCATCACAAATAGTGGGGGAGATTCATAAAGAAAAAATACACAACAAGTCAACGCAAAGCGTAGCATCCCCTCGCAGGGTACAAATGGCCTACATACGTCAGAACAAGTTACCTCCATTGGACTATACTATTACAATTGTATATTACTAGGCAAGGCACATATATAATTAGGTGTTTTTGCATATTTAATGAGCGATGACCTTTCACCTTTGACCTACATACTCAGAAATCGAACTTAGGCTGTACATGTATTTTGATACCATGTACCTTCATATTAAATTTCATTAAAATTTGTCAAACAATACTAAAGTTATCGAATGGAAACCAGATTCGCTTATTTAATGAGCTATGACCTTTGACCTACATACTCCGAAATTGAACTTAGGCTGTGTTTTGATACCATGAACCTTTATATAAAATTTCATTAAAATCCGTCAAAGAATACTAAATTTATTGAATGGAAACCAGATTCGCATATTTAATGAGCTAGAACCTTTGACCTACATACTCCGAAATTAAACTTAGGCTGTGTTTTGATACCATGTACCTTCATATCAAATTGCATTAAAATTTGTCAAACATTACTCAAGTTATCGAATGGAAACCAGATTCGCATATTTAATGAGCTATGACTTTTGACCTACATACTCCGAAATTAAACATAGGCTGTGTTATGATACCATGAACCTTCATACCAAATTTCATTAAAATCCGTCAAACATTACTGAAGTTATCGATCGGAAACCAAATTTATTACGGACGGACGGACGCACGAAAGGAAGGACGGAAGGAAGGAAGGACGGACTGCAGCGTTACTATATCCCCTCCGACTTCGTCGGCGAGGGGATAACAAAGTTACAAGGTTGTCTGTACTTACATGAAAATAAGTACAGATAAAAATATTATGTTTCACTGTTTCCTTTATTTACCGGTAGTCAAATGATTGACAAGTATTCTTATGAATGTCAAAAGCAGGCCTGGGCAATATGAAATTAATAAGATTTTTGTAAAGGGAATTTAAAAAGGTTCATCTCTACCGATCTCCAAGCAATCAGGCTCCATCCTTGTAAAGTCAATACTTTAACGATTCATTAGATTCAACCTATTCAGATAGACAATTAAACGTTTTGTAAAAGGAATTAAAAAAGGTTCATCTCTATCAATCTCCAAGCAATCAGGCTCCTTCTTTGAATGTCAAAAGCAGGCCTGGGCAATATGCAATTAATCAATTTTTGTAAAAGGAATTTGAAAAGGTTCATCTTTACTAATCTCTAAGCAATCATGCTCCATTCTTATAAAGTCAATACTTTTGAAAATTCATCCATACAAGAAAATGCGGGGAAGTATGTGACTAACCAGAAAGGTAGAAAGTCGATAGTCTGAAATTTCTGCTCTTATTGCCAGAATACCTGGGAATCAATAACGGTAAGGCCATATGATAACATTCAATCTGCTAGTTTAAAAGAATTTTCAAAGGAATTCTGAATTTTTCGCTATTAACCCTACCTTATGTGACTTGCTAGTGTATAAATATCATGTTGGGTTCATTAATCCTTTCATTTCAGTAGCAGCATTGACAGTGTTTACAGCATTATCAAAGTTACTTAAGATATCATATTCAGTTATGATCTTTAGATATTGCTGAAATATATCAGTTAACTATTTCCACCTCAGATCAAATTCTTTAAATCATACTTTGCTATCATCAGTCAAAATGTTTAGTGGAATGGAAATTATCCGCATAGTACTTGGTTGTTTGGCTGCTGCTCTGGGTATTCCTGGCAACATAACGATCATATATGTCTTTGTAAGACAAGGTATCAAGAATGCTACTGATGTTACCTTTACTGCACTTGCCATTGTTGAGCTCATTGCCTGTATCATCAACAGCATGAGGATCCCAATTATCTTCTTTCACAATGAACACCCATGGGCATGTTTTGTGGAGATCATCGGTGGAAGGTCTGCACTATATGCCGGGTTGTTTCTCACGATCTCGATAGCTGTTTACCGCTACCAAGCCATCTGTAAGCCATTCGATCGACGAATCGGACGCCGAGCTGCTATCTTGATCTCCATCGGTTGCACACTTCTTGCAGTCTGTCTTCATGTCCCGTTCTTCTTCATTACAACTTCAGTGAAGTTTAATGGAGAGTCGTATGGGTGCAAAGTGTATGGCAACAACCCATGGGGACGTGAGGTCTACGCCACATCACAAGCCATTGTATTCTGTGTTTCTGCCATAGCTATAACTGTTTTATACCTCATCATTTATAAGTTCATCCGTGCTCACCAAATTATTCGCAAGAAAATGATAAATGCACATGTCACATCCACTACAACAGAGAGTGTCATATCAGTAAGTGCTGCCGTTTCTAAGTCCGATGCTGAATTATCAAATGCCACAGAGTCCAATGGAACCTGCAAGCAAGGACGACATGGCTCTCTGCAAAACGAAGGCCCTTGTGACACAAGATCCCACTCTAGGCCAGTCCATGATAAGACTAGGCAATCATCAAAGAAGTCTAAAAGCCACCAGACTGATCATAAGACTACTCAAGTGGTCATCATCATTACAGTTATATTTTTTCTCTTCTGGCTTCCAAGCATTGTGCTTGATCAGGTTCCTAAAAATCAACTCAGTAGGATCATCCCAGACCGTCAGCTGAGAGATGATTTCGTGTATTTCTGCTACCAAATCAAGTACATCAATAACATCATCAATGTTTTTATCTACCTGTTTGTAAATCAACGCTTCAGACATACCTGTTGCAGGCCATTCACTTATTGCAATAATTAACAAAATGTCATTAAAGAGCAGAGCTGCCAACCTTGTGCGACCAAAAAAAGGAATGATGATGGCAAAAAAAAGGAATTTCAAGCAAAAAAAAGGAATTCATAAAAACGAAACTTACAACCACGCGCGACACACTTCCATTGCAGAAATGTTCATTCATCATGCTGTTTTTTCCATACAAGCAGGAATTTTTCTTTTCAAGTATGATTTAAATTTAGTTTTCTATTGAATTTGTGATCAAATCACCATTTTAGGGCAGTTGTTTGACGTGCGGTATGTAAAAAAAAAAATATATATATATATATATATATAATAATTTAAAAGACGTAATACCGTAATTTGGAGGAAAAAACTGAGTAATTCTGGCAAAAACGGAATGGTTGGCAGCTCTGAAAGAGTAACCTACATGCAGGAACACTTGTACAAATGTATAGAATTAAGATATTTCTACCTAAAAGTAAATTTGTAGAATATTGTGGCTATTCATTTGAAATTTTATTAGGATCTTTCATTGTGAGTAAACTACTGGTAAACACACAATCATCACCATGTAATTAGAAAGAAATGCAATTAAAATAATTGTGGTTGTAAAATAGGAAGAAATTAATGTACCAATATACTGTAAATATTACCAATTTGTCCTGTCTTCAATGCTTGTATAACTTACTGTACCGGTATGCTGATTGTTGATACCATATTGAACATATAAATGTAGCTTTTTCCTACTACTTTTCATGAATCTAAGTTCTTTTGGTTATATACATGTACATACCTGGACAATAAAATATGGACAGGGCAAGCACATATCTTGGTATCAATATATTTTGAAAATTTGAAGAAGGAAATCATATTCTTTTCTGTTTTGAAAGTTTATGAGTAAACCCTTACCCTAGCCCTCCAGCGCCACCACGTTTGGTGGGCAAAGGCACACAGAATAACATAAAGGTGGTCTGCACTTGCATGTAAATAAGTATGGTGATTCATGTACATAAAAAGTTCCTTATTTCGTCAAATGATCTACAAATATTCTTTTGAGTGTCAAAAGCAGGCCTGGGCAGTATGCAATAAGCCAGTTCATGGTTGCAGTCTGAGCATGAGCAGATAAAGGTCATTGCAGAACAAATTTTGAAATACACGGAGACGAAATACTGGATATGTGCTCATGAAAGTTATGTAATCATTATTCATTTATGATACACAGGTGGAAGAATTCTTTGAAAAGGGGGAACAAAGGCTATTTATGTAGCACCTCCATCGCTGTAGGAGTGATTATTTCAAAATGTACAAAGTGGGGCCTCTTCATGTTTTGAAGAAATGTGGATATTCGGGGTCATTGCAGTAATGTGCTAACCGTGAACTGTTCTATTAATGAAAAATTTGGAAAAGGTATTTAAAAAGGTTCATCTCAATCAATCTCCAAGCAATCACGCTCCATCGTTGTTAAGTCAATACTTTTCATACAATTCATAAGATTCCAACCATTCAGATATATCATTAAACTGTTCAAAAGGAGTACTGACACAGATCAATGCGAGCAATATTTAAAGTGTAAAGCATTCATGTGGATAGATTTTGAGATATGTTGTGCACAAATAGTGGGGGAGATATATATAGAAAACAATGCCTCTGGCACCATCTTTGGTGATCAGAGGCATGAAAATAACAACAAAGTTAATAGAAGGTGGTCTGTACTTACATGTTAATAAGTACAGCGATCGATGTACATGAAAAGTTTATGTTACCCTGTTTCCTTCATTTAGTCAAATGATTGAAAAGTACTCTTATGGATGTCAAAAGCAGGCCTGGGCAATATACAATTAATCAATTTTTATAAAAGGAATTTAAAAAGGTTCATCTCTACCGATCTTTAAGCAATCACGCTCCATCCTTGTAAAGTCAATACTTTTGAAAATTCATCCATACAAGACTAGATGGATTTTCGACTGCATGCAGTCGAAAATGATGCCTCCGCCATAGAGCGATTTTTACAAACCAAAACGGAAGCGATTTTTAAAATTCAAGTTTGATTGTAATCCATTGAGAGGTTCTCAGAATATCCTGAATACAAGCTATTTTTCATATACATGGCTCTGCAAGATAAATACATGTCCTGAGTTTGATAGTAATCCATCTGTCGTTTAATGATAATGCGTTCACAAGCACACATTTTTTTCCATTGTCATTGTAATCAAAGATGGCGGCTCGCATGTTTTGCCTCTTCTCTTAGACTAAAATTATTAATTTCAAAGTCATGAAAAGGCAGTTAATATCAACAAAGATGGTCTTCAACAACTCCAAATGACAAAATAATCCCAGCTATGCATGTTTTTTTAAATATTTGATGGCAATTTTCGGCAAATTATTTTTTTCTTCAATTTTTGACATTCAAGATAATTTTAATGGCATGAAATTAGTTTTAAACATGAACTACAACAACTTCAAATGAGAGAATTATCAAAGGTATGAGTGATTTTAGGTATTAGAGTGCTCAAAGTTTCAACTTCAACTTCAAAAAAAAAAATCATTTTGACCCGATACTTTTTGCCAATATTTTTTGCCGATACCGATCAAAGGTGCAAGGGTGTCGCTCCGATCTTCCGATCCGATCAAAGCCCCAACTTACAGGGTTATTTATATGCATACATTATGAGCACCATGACCTTTGACATTTGGCCTCATGACCCTAAAATCTAATCAGTTCATTGACTCTGCAAGATACATACATGTCTTGAGCTTGATGGTAATCCGTTCATTGGTTCTAATGATAGTGTGATCACGAGCTGTTTTTGCATACATAATGAGCTCTGTGACCTATGACCTTTGACCTTGTGACCCCAAATCTAATCACTTCATTGGCTCTGCAAGATACATACATGACCTAAGTTTAGCGGGAATCCATCAATTGGTTCTTGAGATAAGGCAATCACGAGAACGGGACGTACGGACGGACAACACGAAAACATAATGCATCCCGCTACAAAGTAGCAGATTTTGTAGCAGAGGCATAACAAATTGAAGAGACTACCATAAATTTAATCATTTTATATTGACATGTACGTACTGCATTACAAAAATATTAATGACTGATAGCTAAAATAAATTTCTCATTTTGTGATTCTTACTGGAAGCACTGAAGAATATGGGGATTACTCTAATAATGATAATAATAATTATATCAATTCATATAGCGCAGCTTCTATATAAATAATGTGCTGTGATGAAAACAAAACTCCTAACAGTGCTACTTTACAGACACACAATAAAACAAAAACTATTCAAAAGCTCTTGAAAACAAGGGCGTCTTCAACAGAACTTTGAAGACATCAACAGACGAGGCTTTTTGAAATGTCTAGTGGAAGGTTTTTCCATAGCTTTGGAGCGGGGCACCTGAAAGCACAATCTCCAAGAGTTACTTTTGTTTTTGTGATAGACCGGTAACCATGGCGATGACTTACCAAGGTATTCTGGTACATTCTTGAGGTCAGAGTGGACCTTTGCTGGATGCAGGATCTTGTCGTGTCTGAGGAGCTGTAGGTCCCTTGGGTTGTCTTCGAAGTAGGCCTTGAGTTTCTTGGAGTTGAAGATCTCCTGCTTGATCTCTTTCACTCTGGCTTCACGCACTGCTACCTTCGTTACCGCTCGCATTGCATCCTGGGTATTAAAAAATAAAGAGGTAGAAATTAATGACGTCTACCTAATTTACTGCTGAATGCTTGAATTAAAGAATGCTGATATTAACAAAATTAATACAGAGAGATGAATCGTTTCAAACAAAATTCTACTTGCATTGAATCCTGGGGACCGTATAAATACAAATACAGATATGCCCACCACACTGCTCGCATTGCATCCTGGGTATTACAAAATTTAGAGAGAAATTAGACTTTTACCTAATTCACTGCTGAATGATTGAATTAAAGAATTTTGGTTTTTACAGTATTAACAAAATGAATACAGAGAGATGAATCATTTCAAACATATTGCACTACTTGCATTGAATCCTGGAAACCTATACAAAATAAAGACAGATAAATTAATTATTTCTAAACAAGCCATCATCATCATCGGTATACAGAGAGATCTTTAGCATTGCATCCTTATAGAGTTAGGAATCAATGATACCAAGTCATACAGGGCTGGATACGTTGAATGAGATCTATGCATGTCTTTGATTGTCTTCATAGATGAATCGCAGGCTTGCATGTATGTACCCATTATAAGTAAGAGTTCTTAAAAATTGTAACGCGTACACAAAAAATTCAGAGCTTGTAGTCTTTGATAACGACATTACATCTTATACCCCTTTCAAACTGGCCTGATTTTAATCGGATGCATCCGGACGCATCCGATGAAACGTACAGAGGAGAAAAAGCTGATAGAATAGCCGATGAAAAAGAGAAATAGGCGATTAAATTCTCCTGCTCAAGAGCAGGAGAAATTCTCTTTCTATCGGTGTGACACCGATGAAACAGCCACTGTGAATGCGTTCGGGAGAAAACACTGATGAAAATGGTCAAAGGTCGCAGTGTACGCGCGCTTTATATTCACCAGCTGTGTTTGTTGACTTTTTGTTGAACATGCTGCATGCTAGCTAGATGGGGCGCGGGCCTAATTATTGCGCTTTAATTCTCCACTTCCGGCAAGGGCTCACCACAGCGAGTGAATTTTACCCGCAGTATGAAAAGGACATTAGATATGAACAGAGATTAAAGTAAATTGAAAGTTAACTATGTTAGTCATCACTATTGTATCCAGATAGTTTTAGGACGACTACTCCCAGAACTACTTCCTCAGGACAGATATAACCCAAGCAATTACAAAACCTCATCTCAGAGGTATTGTCTTGATGGTTTTAAAGATAAATGTGAGTTCTGGTGGTGCGATTGCATTGTGAAAGAAAAGGTGTGGAATGGATCAGAAAAAGTTGACCATGTAGCATGTAAGTATTTGTGTCTACTGCAAGGTTCTGGAGTCATCAAAATCATAATAAATTTGGCCCAGTCTTGGTAAAGTAACAAGCACTGTACACAGAAAGATGTATATGGGACTACACAAATGGTGTCGGGGCTAGTATACCTTGATTTCCTTATCTTTCTATGCTCATTACTCAGCCAGTATACATTTTCTTCCAAAATTGTTTGGCAAATGACATTTATTTGTAATCTTGAACATTGAGTGTAGGTTTCGTTTGATTCTGTGAGAATTCATTTTCTTTTTTTACCAGAACTCAAGTTTATCTTTAATCGAGGGAGGTTGTTGTCATAGAGGGGTTGTTGTCTAGGAGTTAGTTGCGTGGAAACAGATGGGATATAGGCCTCATGATTTCTTACCTTGGCACGATACCTGAATCCTTCAATCTCTGACATCTTGAACTGATAAGGCTTGATTAAAGGTGTTCCATCATCTGAAAAATAAAAGCAATTTGAAATTCAATTAATCTGTACGCTGCTGAATTCTCTCAGTCCCATAGGCCTAGTTTAGGGACCACCCGGTTCCTGTATGCAATGAGTTAAAGAAAAAAGAAAAATACTATAGCTACATAACAACATTTTGCCCCTTCTCTTTGAGGCAAACAAGCGATGAATTCAATTTCTCAAAAGATGGCTAGAGTTCTAGTAATGACATTTAACTTCACAAGAAACTTTCTAAAAGTTATTACAAATTATAATTATGTAGTTAATAAGAATTCTCATTTACTGGGGTATTTGAAAGAACAAGAAACTATGTTTTCTGTATTATCCTTAAAGGCATCGTTTAACAATATTTCCATCTGAGATGCATGGCCCTACAATATGTTATCAGTGTCTGTGATATGGTGTAATATTGAAGCCCTAAAAAGTTGCGCTTTAAAATGATCATGCAGTGCCTCAAAAAGTAAAAATCTTTGAGTGACCGATTTTACCATACTCATTTCTTCCAGTTGACTGTAGTGTTATAAAAACCGTTGGGAAAATGGTTTTTGATATTTCAAACTCCAATCATAAATATCTTGATAATCAGACAGGCGATCGGCTTGTAAAAGTCATGGGATTCCCGACTGACCTAAAAGTTTATAATCATGATTGCAGCATGAGCTAAATCCAGGAATTTGTTTAGAATCTGAGACAAAGATACCCAATCCCTTTAAAGGGACTTTGTAACATTGTTCAGATGAGAGGAAATAGTGCTAAGGTAGTGACTTCAATGATAGATGTAAAAATAAAGATAATCTGAAAGTTTGAGTGAAAACGGACCATTATTAATGTTCAATAAAAATTGGGAAAAACTGACCTGATCTTTTCCTTAATTCTCCCAATTATATTATTACAATTTAATTACATTTTAGGTGAATTTAAATCTTCACAAAGCAATGAATTGGCTCTAAATACCATTCAAGACATTTAAGTGTTGACAGACTTTTAAAGAACCTGTCCTATGTCTTATTTTCATGGAAAAACGGTTGGGAAAATTCAAAAATGGTTCAGAGAATTTACTGTTAATCACTGTTAGAGGGTGTCGCACAGTGACAGCTTCAAAGAATACCTTAAATATTTTTCTGGATTTTTTGCATGTTAGGGGGTTAGTACAGTAGAAGGAATATAATAAGTAACATGTCATACAAAAATTACGCAATTTTTTCATCAACCTTCAACAATGTTTAATACCGAGTCACTTTAAGGATTTTACCTCCGATAAGTTCCTGTTCTACGTTGTCTAGAAGATCTTGCTCCTGCTCATTCACAAAGGACAAGGCTGTTCCCATCTTTTCCCCCCTTGCAGTCCTGCAAATAGAACACAGCATTTTGATATATTCAAATGAACATCTTCAAACATGAAATATAATTCAATTTTGCTGATTGTACATTTCCTATTGTTTGAACTTGCATATCCTGACATTCACAAGTTTCATAAGTTGGCTATATTGATGTAAGCTTCATGCCATTAAATAATTGTTAGCAGTTTGGTTAGCATCTCGGCTGTTAACAGCAGCACAAGCAAATTTCTAGAGGTACATGTCATATATAATGTTCTATCATATTCTCTTGACGTGATGACCCAACCCGTAAATCAAAATAATTATTACCAGCAAGATAAACCACTTTCTATGTACATCTTTGTCAATGGGTAGAATTGTCTGTGTTTTTAGAATTAGTGAGTAAGATTCTTATTGTTTTGAACATAATTTCAATTTCAATTAGTAATTTATTTACTTTGTGTACCTATTTGCATTGACATAGTTCAAGGGGAGGACCTAGATAAGTATTTACACTTTTCCTATCCATCCACTTCATTTGATTGTATCATTCTGAACACTTTTATTTCATGTTTTCTGGAAATAAATTCAACTCTAAAGTCTTCAAAAAACTCATGACACAAGGTAGAACAATGGAAAAGACTTCTCTAAATTTCTTCAATAAAAATCTTAATACTTTTGGGGTTTGAATGTTCTTCTCATCATTTAAAGTGGAAGTCTATGAACTCCTTCAATCTTAAAAGAACGCATTAGGCAAGTTAGAACTGCAGAAAATACTTTTAAAGCAGGCTGGTTTCAAATCCTTTCAATCCTTAGCCCACGTCTTTTGAACAAACTCCCCTCGTTCTTAAGAAACAGTACTTCATTGGATTTCTTCAAAAAACAACTGAGAACATACCTGTACAACTCCTCTTAAATTGTTGAAAGACTAAGAGAACAGCGCTATTACTATTCTTCTCATTATTATTTCTTCATTAAGAAACTAATACTTTTCAGGGTCTGATTTTTCCATTCAACATTTAAGAACAGGGGGTGTTTCACAAAGATCCTAAGTTGAACTTATCTCTAAGTTGGACTTAGCAATTATGGAAAGCCATTAGCATCCTTGAAAATATCTTGTAAAAGTTATTTTAAAAGGCATAAATGTTGATTCAAATCATTCATATTTTCTATTATCATGGGAGCTTTCATGTTCTTGATGTGGAATTTATGAAAATTCTAAAATACTTTTTGCTTTTGAATATATATCATTATAAGGCTACAAATGGCTCTCCATAATATATAAATCCAACTTAGAGTTAAGTTCAACTTAGGATCTTTGTGAAACACCCCCCAGATCTGTACACATCTCAATCATAAAGACCTACATACCTTCCCACTCTGTGGATGTAGGACTTGACACTCTCTGGAAAGTCAAAGTTGATCACGTTGGAAACATTCTGGAAATCGATCCCTCTTGATACTCCATATTCCTTGTCTTTCTTCTGCTTTACTCTGAAAGAGATGAAAAGAGGGATTATTTGTTTTTAATTTTAATTTTTAAAGGAGTTATAATTACAGCAGCAAATACTGTAGAATTTTCTACTTCAGATTCCTTTAACAAATGAACTAAACTTTGATTTTGGCATGAAACACAAAATGCTCTAGTCAGAGTTATACCCAAGCTCTTACCCAAGTTTTATTTATTCCACATTTAAAATAGAAAAATCAATTTATATATTTTTTTTTTTATTTTTTTTATACAGGGGTATAGTATAAGAGTAGATTTCACACAAGAAAAAAAAATTAAACAAAATTAAAGATTTTAAATCAAATATAATGTACAGAAAATAAGTACGAAATTTCGAAATATGTAGATAGAACAATGTAAAATGTGGGGAGCCTAAATAAAAAGCATAGCTTGTATGTGAATAGGCTCCCATACTGAGTAACACAATATAGTAGGTCTGAATTTAAAAGGTATTATAGGAGGCGAAAACGGAGTAGTACAGTATGAGATTCTAGAGACGTACAAGGAGAGAGAATTTGAGAAGAAAAGAAAAATAGAAACAAAAAGTAAAGAGAATAATATAATAATAAAGTAGGAGAAAGTGAAGAAGGGAAGAAAGAGGAAGAAGAGGAAGACAAAAAAGAAGTGGAAGAAGAAGAGGCAGAAGAAAAAGAAGAGAAACCAAATTGATGAAATCAATGGCATTGTAAAATAACAAAAACAAAGTCTGTATATTATTAAACCACCTGTACGATCCAGCGCGACATCAACATTACTTTTATACATATTTACTCAAAAGGAAACACCTGAGCTTTCGTTTAAATGAATTAATGGAGGAGCTTTCAACTAGTTCGTTATCCAGGCTGTTCCAGAATTCGGGTCCAGTAAAAATATTTGTTTTGTTAGCAAAAACGGTGCGAGTTCGAGGGTGATAAAAATATATTTGTCTGTCTAGTAGGGTAAGAATGTATAGTATAGTGTTTAAAAGGAAAAGTACTTTTTAGGGATCACAATACAAGTAGTAAAATTCAAAGATTTTTAGTTCTTCTAATTTGAGGGAATTGAAACTGTAATTCAAATAGTTTTATTATTAGAATTTTACAAATAAGGGGACTCCATTAAAACATAAATAACTGCGCACTTTTAACTGTTATACCAGGGGGGTGTTTCACAAAGATCCCAAGTTGAACTTATCTCTAAGTTGGACTTATGGAAAGCCATTAGCATTCTTGAAAATGTTTTATAAAAGTTATTTTAAAAGGCATAAAATGTTGATTTAAATCATTCATATTTTCTATTATCATGGGAGATTTCATGGTCTTGATCTGGAATTCATAAAAAGTCTGAAATACTTGAATTTTTCCTTTTCAATATATTTCAAAATGAGGCTACAAATGGCTCTCCATAATATTTAAGTCCAACTTAGAGTTAAGTTCGACTTCAGATCTTTGTGAAACACCCCCCAGAAGTACAGAATATGAACATACTTTTGACCTTTGCCCTTCTTCTCCTTCCTCTCCTCCGCTTCGTCTCTCTTGCCTCCATCAAAGAGACTAGACTCCTCCGATGCTACGATGATGTCATACAGACCGGTGTTGAACTGGTTTACTATGTGGCATCTTGAGTTCACCGGGAGCTCTGAGTTTAGCAGACAGACTGGCACAGAAAACTGTTCTAGGTACAGCTTCAGTCTACAGAAGTAGAAGAAATGTAAGGAGAGACTAAATATTTGTTCCTGGGCTTGTATTCCAAATATTCCTTCAACCTTGTACCCAAGCAGTTTACTTGGACATCCCATAGCAACGCACAGTATACAATTTCTTATGAAGGTTACGAGAACTGGCCCCTAGTTATACAGTAGGCTTGCGGGTGCACCATGTGAGAGAGAGAGGGAGGATCTGGCCCCTAGTTGTATTGTGATCTAGTGGATACGTCACCGAACTGTGGATTACAGGGTTTGGGGTTCGAGTCCCGCCGTGGCACTGATGTCTCTTGGCAATACATTAATCTACATTTGCCACTCTCCGACCAGGGCCCCATGGCATAAAACTTACCATTGATGGGAACTTTGCCATCAATGGCAACTACAATGGTAACAGGGCTCAACAGTTAATCAAAATCAAGGTTTCCATGTTGCAAAGTTATCATCAATGGTAAGTTTTGTGCGACTGGCCCAGGTGTTAAATGGGTACCGGTAGGAAGGAATTAATTGAAAGCTGTGAGCACCAAAATCGGTAGCCTAGCAAGGCTGGAGCAATATTGGCAGGCCTTGAGATCCTTGCGTACTGAATATAGGCCCTATAAAATATTCAATTTTATCATCATTATCATTAATTTACCACTAGATCTATTTCACATTAATGGACGTTTCTTCCGAAAATCATTAATTAAAGGGTTTGGTCACCCGTTTATATGATAGCTTCAGAATGGACACATCATTTGTTGCTATTTAATTAATGGGTTTTCAATCAAGGATTTTTGTATCACATAAAAATGCATGAACCATGAACACATTAGTTAATTCATTCAACCACTTTGATTATGGAATGAAATATAATCAGATTCTATAAATTTCTTAATTAGAAAAAAAAAATGCAGATAAAGTCACAATTAATCTTTCAAAACATACATTTTCTCTCACCTGTAACACCTGTCTATTGAGTTTACAAAGATGATGGTTTTGCCTCTGATCAGCTTGAGCTTCAGTAGTGTGTAGATGAGTAGGTATTTGTCTTCTTCAATACATCTTACTTGGTACTGGCTTAGGCGGTCTGCCTCAGGAAGCTGTGATTCTGCGAGTTTGAGTGTGATCTGTTTTCAAGACAGGAATGAGCAAAAGGTACATGATACAAAAGGTAAATAAATTTTGAGCAACAATTTCTTTCTGGCTACTTTTTATCACTCTATGATTTTCAATTAGTCTCCCCTCTATAGCATTTTCTTTTATATAAATTTATCCTGTATCCTGATCTTAATTCATTAGCTCTCTGCCCCAACATCATTTCCCTTCTCCCTTCTCTCCCTTTAACTCTCCCTCTCCTAAATTAGATTATATAAACCTATTCTTTGCTCAAAAGATCTGTCTGTATTAAAGATAGTCCAAAAATTTGTTGCATTATTGCAACACTACCATCTAAAGATGTGAAGGTTTCTTACTCATTCTTTCTGATTTCAAGATATTTCAACTAGCTACATATTTTCTAGAAGTCTTCTGCTATTCTATTCGTTTTGTCAGTAAATGGCGAAAACATAAATTGGAACATGAAAGAGTTGATTAATATTTGGGCTTGCCGGCGCACAATGTGTGCACAATCTCCACTCCCTGGGGAGCATTCCAGCCAGGCGTTACTTGACGCTCAAAAACTGTTTGACCAACAATGACGGCCGCATCCTACCTGCTACCCATTTAACACCTGGGTGGAGAGTAGCAAGTGTAGGTTAATATTTTGCCAAAGGATATTAGTGCCGTGTCGGGATTTAAACCCTCAACCTTCGCATCTCCAGTCAAATAATAAAAAATAAAAAATAAAAATAATCTTTAAAGTCCACTCCAAATTTTATTAAACCGAAAATGGAAATTCATTTTGCTCAATTGATCGTGAGCCCGTCAGCCACTGAGCAGCGCCAGATCACGATTACTTCCTAGCACTACTTACAGGATTATGCAACACCAGCTTCTTGAGTGTCTTCACGTCTTCACTCAACGTAGCGGACATCAGAATGGCTTGATAGATCTTCGGGAAGTGAGAGAGGAGTGCCCTCATGTCCGTCTCGTGGCCGAAGGAGAAGACCAGGTCTGCTTCGTCGATGACCAGCATCTCCAGGGAGTTCTGCAGGGACAGGTTCTTGGCCTGGATGTGGGCCAGGATCCGACTGGGAGTGCCAAGAACTATGTCTGGTCTTTCCATCAGAAGAGGCCTGAGAAAAGAAAGTAATGATAACATTTCTAATGATTAAATTCAAGTATTCTTACATGTATATCCATACCAAAGAAAGCTAGAGTTGCCCACAAGGAGTTCTATTATTTCCTGGATATGGCCATGTTGTCGTGCCATGACCATTCAGGATGTGAGTTGGTCAATTGGTGGGCTCTCTGGTCTGCTTTCAAGATTGAATCCAAGTTACATCTTTCAGATGTTGTCTTTACAGCTTGATGCCCAGACATGAACAATCATGTCTGGTCAAGCATGTACCGGTAGTTGCCTATATAATCCACATGGACCCCCAAAAGAGATATTTCCTTGCACATATTATCCTCAAAACACATGTATAGAAATAAAATCATGTTTTATTCTGAACCCATTACTATCATGGAATATGCACATTAATGTCTCACCAAAGAATTGTCTTTTGACATTTCAGGTTCAAACTTTGATCATATTGGGCTTCTTGCATAAAACCTTGCCATTACATTGCGTTTATCAATTTAACAAAAACCTTCCCAAACAATGTTATGATACCTTTGAGCTGACAAGTCCACCTGGCCAGATACATCAGCACATTTGATTTCTTTAGAGCAACATTTGCTGATTTCCTGTGGAACAAACACAATGAGACAACATTAGTTAAGAGTAAAGGCTTGGTCACACCTTACTGATAATATCCATGCACAATATAATGTACCTACATATAGAAGTGGTCAGACCTGACCAATTTTTCACAATGATACAATCATTGCTTTAATATGCCAACCAAACTGACTTGACACTGCCTCTATTCCTTGTTCTGCCAATGACGTCTTCTTGTCCTTCTTTTGTATGAGGCAGGAAAATAGACAAAAAGAAACTATTACTAATATAAATATATAAAATTACTATATATCTGTGGTGGTCGTGGTGCTCCCCCCCCCCCCTTCCAATAAAACCAACCAACAACAGAAAAATTACCAATTTCATTTTCAACATAAACAAAAGTTATTGTTAAAGTTGTCATATTGTTACTGTTATCAGTGAGGTCTAGCCAGGGCTCAATATTGATCAAACTTCCTCATTATAATCAAAGGTGCTAATAATAATAATATTTATTACTTAATCTAATCATTACATAATTGAATGCATAACTTGCTAGCACCCTTAAAAGGAAATCGTTAGTACCAGTTATAACAAAAAAGAAATAATCCTCCTCCCAGTCAAAAGCAACTTTAATACAATGAATGCTCTACACTAAAATCAATGATATCCATCAAAAGAAATTGCTATAAAAGCTGAATGATTAACAGTTCAGAATTAATGCAAGGCAGTACCTCTTGAAATGCAATTTCTTACTAGAAATCAAGACTAGCTTTAACAAATAAGCTCTTTGATGTGTAGTATACCCAACATAAGATGAGGATTGTCTGTAGCTGCTTAAAAAGACATACTATGATATTAAAGATAAACTTGAGTTCTGGTAAAAAAAGAAAATGAATTCTCACAGAATCAAATGAAACTTACACTGAATGTTCAAGATTACAAATAAATGTCATTTGCCAAACATTTTTGGTAGGAAATGTATACTGGCTGAGTAATGAGCAAAGAAAGATAAGGAAATCAAGGTATACTAGCCCCGACACCATGTGTGTAGTCCTATATACATCTTTCTGTGTACAGTGCTTGTTACTTTACCAAGACTGGGCCAAATTTTTTATGATTTTGATGACTCCAGAACCTTGCAGTAGACACCAATACGTACATGCTAAATGATCAACTTTTTCTGAACCATTCCACACCTTTTCTTTCACAATGCAATCGCATGACCAGAACTCAACTTTATCTTTAATGAAACTCATTCTTCAGGTAAAGGTATATGTTTTACCTGTATGTTCTTGAACGCCTGTGAACAGAGTTCTCTAGATGGCACTAAGATCAGAGCCCGTGTAGCCTGCTCTCTAGCTGTCTGTAAGAAAAGATGCATAGAAGTCATATTAAATATGGATACCGTTGCATGAAATTGTGCTCGTATTAATTCTATTTTTCATCATTTTATTAAAAAAACATACACAAACAAGAAGAGAGGTAAAGGATAAATATTATACATCTGCACAGATAGATGAAACTGTATAAGTGTTTGCAGGTAGCATTTTTTTTGTTAACACAACAACAAGGAGCAAACAAACTATAAACTAAAATCCAAAGGGTATCAATTGCAGCATTGGATTTTGGGTCAACTCTATATAAAATAATGGCAAGTTAAAGGTAATTTCAAAATAAATATCTATACATAGAAAGCAAAAAATCAATATTAAAGGACAAGTATCTAAAAGCAAGTGTAGACGAATATGGAATACAAGTAATAAAAGCTAAAGAACTCAACAGTTAGTGCAATAACTATCTAAGTCACTTTTGTGACAAAGTTCAATGATACATATTATGATAAAAATGTTTACAATTATTATCCAACCACTATATCATCAAACAAACAAGGGAATAGTTTATTGTAATTAATTAAATGTAATTAAGTACATTTATATATGTTTGAAAGCATATTCAATAAACTCATTTTACCCCATGTCATCATATTGACAAGATCTAATTTTGCAATTTTTTAAACTTTCAAAATTATTGTTTGAACACATCAAAATGATAAAATACCTCTTTTGAAGTTAGGATCTTTTGGACGAGAGGGATAGCATAGGCTGCTGTCTTGCCAGATCCAGTCCTAGCCCGGGCTAGTATATCCTTTCCTTCCAGGGCCAGTGGTATCGCCTTTTCCTGGATCAGAGTTGGACTAGACCAGCCCAGCTTCGCAAGGGCCTAGGTGAACATAAGGAAATGAGACAGAGATGCATGTGTGTTCAGTTCTCACCGGTGTGTACAGGGAAAAAAAACTTTAAAAATTGTGGGGGCTACTTTTCAAGCTTGTTTGCATGAAAATAACACTCTTTATTTTGTTTTGAATTGAACTCTATGCAATTTTGGGGGGCTTTTATGACTTTTGGGGGCTCTTTTTGGAATTCCGGGGGCTAATTTACCCCGAGCCCCTGTGTGTTTATCTCTACTTACCTGTCTTTTGGGCTTGATGAAAGATGAAGAGACTTGTAAATGCCCATTCGTTTTCATGCTAACACCCCTGCATGTGTCACTTGAATATCACATACCTCTACAATATCATGAGATTCATTTGATCTTTCATGGACTTAGTAGAGATAAAAGTAATGCAACTAAAACAAAAATGTGTCAAAAATATGCGAACTTTCTGTGCACTCATGTACATCCCATTTTCAGTCTCTCATTTTAAGATAAAGTTGAGTTCTGCGATTGCATTGTGAAAGAAAAGGTGTGGAATAGATTCTTAAAAGTTGATCATGTAGCATATAGTATTGGTATGTACTGCAAGGTTTTTTCTCTGACGTTCTTCCACACTTGCATAGCAAAAATGATAATGCTCACAAATTATTTTCACCTCTCCCCAGAACTCAACCTTCTCGTTAAAAGAGCTAACTGACTTAAAAAAATTTTAAAGGACAAAAGAAACAACACCCAAACAAATAATACAAGTTCTTTCAGCCATCGTTTCCCTTCTCTTCACTTGACATTTGTTTTTTGTGTCAATCAAAAGGAAGAAAATATGTAAAAAAAGAATGAAAGTAAACAGTCAAAAGGGGAATTTGACATGACAAATCAAAATAACACTTTAGGAAATATAATACTTTAGTTAAGTCTCATCTGTGCCTATATACATGTAGGCTACATGTATATAGGCACAGAGCTATATATATTGCCAGGTGAAAAAATATAGTCGTCTTTTTCCTCTGACATTTCTAACTCTGTAGTTTTCACCTCTGACATCTTTATCTCCGGCATGGTTTACCTCTAATTTTTTTTACCTGTGAACGTGATACTTCTGGCATTTCCATATTTGTACATGTGACACTTTCACCTAGAAATATTAGCGCTAGTTCAGAACTGTGACCATACTTTGGACTAGGCCTGAGTCATGTCGGGATTTTCATAAACCGGGTCCCGACGGCCTTGCACCGATCGGGACCCGGTGTCCCGAAATCAGCTCGCAGGATTTGTCACTTGCCTCTATAAAAAGCGCATATCATCAGTATGTCCCTTAAAAGTGACCTTTTTTATCAGTCAAATAAATCAACACATGCATACCTCGGCACAGATCGGTATATTCTTCCATTTGACATTATTTTAATCCATGATTGGCGATGTTTAGTGCCATTATCGTGCCTCTAAAATTAAAAAAACTGGAGCAAAAATAGAAAGACAACGATCGAGCCGCCATTTTTATTCATGCAGGTTGAATAAATCGGGTCAAAAAACATTAATGTTTGAATAATAAAACGGCTTTCTAAAAAGTACTCCTTTACAACATACCGATCGAATAATTTTTAAAAACAAAATAGATATTTTTTCTTTGATTTTGAACACCGCATGCTTCTTTCAAAAGCTGAAAATTACTTGGTAATCACAAGAAGTTTCGATACGGATAGCTGTTGCAAGGCAAGTTCCGACTAGTCTCGGAAAAATGTGCAGTGCTCCTTGTTAGCTGTAATGCGTGCCAGAACGAACCCAAACAAAGACGTGATCGTAACGAGAAAAAAATCATTAAAAACTACGAGAGCACAATTGGAAAGACAACTACTGCTCAAAATTACGATAATCAGATAAATAACTTGGACAAAGAATTCAATAATCGCCCAAGAAATGCCAAAGAAATTGTGATAATCGAGGAGTAACTGGGTACATTTTTATCGCAAGGGGCTTGCTGCAAATATTCGAATCCTTTGTTATACTGCTTTTTACCGTAGAGGGCGTTATTTGGTTTCTAGCCTCGTGTTAGAACACGAGGCTAGAAACCAAATAACGTGTAATTCGGACATATCAGCAGGCCCATTCCGATAATGATTGTACCTATAGTAACTCCTTAAATATCACTATTTCTGTGGCTTTTCTTGGACAACTATTGTATTATTCCTCCAAGTTATGTATCTGCTTACGATAATTTTGAGTAGTTGTCTTTCCAATTGTGCTCTCGTAGTTTTTAATGATTTTTTCTCGTTACGATCACGTCTTTGTTTGTGTTCCTTCTGGCACGGATTACAGCTAACTACGAGGAGCACTGCGCATTTTTCCGAGACTAGTCTGAACTTGCCTTGCAACAGCTATCCGTATCGAACTTCTTGTGATTACCAAGTAATTTTCAGCTTTTAAAAGAAGCATGCGGTGTTCAAAATCAAAGAAATAATATCCATTTTGTCTTTTAAAAATTATTCGATCGGTATGTTGTAAAGAAGTACTTTTTAGAAAGCCGTTTTATTATTCAAACATTAATGTTTTTTTCAACCTGATTTATTAATCCTGGCGAGAGACCCGGCCAGTACAGTAGCTAGCTAGCAGCTGGCAACAACAACCCCATGGGGCGAACTGCTTTGCAACCCATATTTATATCAGCAGTTCGGATTGATTCAGGATGAGCTAGAATATGATTGGTAACAATTAAATACTTAAGTTTCAAGGTGAAATGATTTTAGTGGTGTGCAAAACTGCAATTTCTTACATATTTCATTATTTTTTTCGGAGCGTCGGTTCTCAAAAAACGAAACCGGGACCCGACGGCAACGGTCGGGTCCCGGTGTGATCGACCGTACCGACTCAAGCCTACTTTGGACCCATGACTCAGGCATTGAGATACCCTACTAACATACCAAAAAATCAACTGAATCTTCAACAATTGTTCAAATAATGGTCTTGATTTTAAAGTTGTTATCTTTCTAACCTGTTTCGTGTCAATTTTCTTATTTTTGGGGGAGTATTTTTCCTAAAACAAAGACATTATAATATAAACTTTCTCACAGGTTTCACTGCAAGCAACTGCCCAAAACAAGTGCATACCGATGGTGGGTTTTTGCATGGTTTTGCGCGGGTGTGCGCGCCTGCGTGAAGTTATCAACCATAATCAAATGAGGATCTGAGACGGAAGATAAAAGTTGGCAATTTGAAAAATGTAATAATTAAATGGAATGGTTTGGACGAGGGGAAGGGGGAGGGTCGCTAAATACAGGCTCGTTTTTAATAAAGAGAAAAAAAAAACTATAATTTCAGTCAATCATATTTTCTTACTCTTTCTCGAATATGATACGTCCGACTAAAAATAGTAAAATTATATTTTTGTTTTCTCTTTATTTAGAGTAAAGGACCCGGTTTTCGGCCACTTAAGACAAAATCCTATTTTTTGGACTCTTTACTTCCTATTTATTATCATTTCTTGTTCAAATCATGAAGTAAATATTATTATTATTTAAACAAAAAAAAGAATCCCAGAAAAAAATCACGAATTGCCATGACAATATTCATTTCAATTTTCACTGTTTTGGAGCCGGTTATCGGCATAGCGAACCAGTTTCCGGACGCATGTACAAAGTCAATAGGAAGCGCTCGCGCGCGCCGTGCGTTTCCGCACTGATGTATAGCACAAGCGGGCGGAGCAGGTATCCCACGCCGAAGCTCCCGGGTGCTCGACTGGCCGAAGACAGGCACAGCGGTGATCGGAAGTTGGAATCTGAATTAGGCGGACATATCGTGTGTGCGTGGCGGGGTCCGGCTGCATTGATTTAATACATGCGATGAGATACTTTTGAGCTTGCGACCAACACAAAATCGGGCTCTAAATCTGAAAAATACTTGAAATAAAGCTCATTTTATGGTAGACCGAAAGCTTCAGTCTCTCTAATCGTCGGTTGTTCCACTGAGACTACGTCTGGCTCCACTAGACCTCCGATTAGAGAGACTGAAGTCTGGGGACCTCTTTCTGTGAGGGTAGAGTGACCGAACAGAGATGAACGAAATGCTCCAAGGTTTTTCACTTTTTACGTCTTCATCATATCTAATTTTGCTGCAATACTACAGCCCCCTGTATCTATACAATACCGAAAACTTAAATATATACTTTGACTTACGATAGCTTGCTTATTCAGCTCCAAAATAGATTTTTTTTTTGCAATCGAAACAGACTTCTCGTCAGCGGGATTGCCAGTCAGCCATCTTGAATTGAGTAAAATGAATATTCATTTTAAAGTTTGCGAAAGGTCAATAGACTCCACCCCCAATTACCTATCACAGATGATATACGTGCACGCGCGCTTAAGTGAGCCCTGCATGAACTAGCCCTGACCATAGAGATCCTGTATGATAAAGACCCCCTGATCGATGTGTGTACGTTAATAATACAGCTAGTCCGTTGACCCGGAAATATATCTTGCGGGTCATAGATCACAGTTAAAGTACGGCGAAAGGTACAGCTTGACGAAAATGGGACAATTCGTATAAGTAAGTCTAAAAATTTCATATTTTTATAAGATTTCAATTAAAAATAGGTAGTGTAAATAGGAGAAAACTACTTATAGCTATTTTACATCTGATTTAGAAATCAGTAAATAAGATCTAAATAAAGAAAATCAGGGAGAAAATGTCGTGGACGAAAATATGTACATAGCCACCCCCAGGGTACGAGATCTCTGGGTTACCATCTGTATTGGGGAATGACAACAAATGTCAGTTTTATTAAAGAAATGACCGAAATCAGATGGTTATTTCTGTCTAATTTTATGGTACCCATATTTCTTACATACACGCGTAAGAAACTTGATTTTTCAGATTTGGGTAGCGGGACCGCCGATTACATCGCTAAAATGTGATATTTTAGGATATATTTCCATTGCAAATGTGGTTCTTCAGTGACTCTGGCATGGTATGGTATGTGTGGGATATGTGATATGCTATTATGCGATGTATTTTAAAGGGATTTTACCATGCATCCAATGGATCGGCCGAAAACTGGAGCTGTCCGATTACTAGACAGCAATAACCATCTGATTTGGGTCATTTCTTTAATAAAACTGACATTTGTTGTCATTCCCCAATACAGATGGCAACCCAGAGATCTCGTACCGTGGGGGTAGCTATAGCCAACAATGGCAGCTTTTTGTGTCAAAACATTTTCTCCCCGATTTTCTTTATTTAGATCTAATTTTCTGATTTCTAAATCAGATGTAAATTAGGTCGGTATGTCATTTGTCCTAATTACAGTTATCAAAATTTGATAACTTAATATTAAATGTATAATTTACGGACTTACTTATATGAATTATCCAATTTGTATTTCCGAACTGTGAAACGGTACGTTCATGCATTCGAAATATTACCCGGCGGCCGATATATTTCCGGGTCCACCTACCAAAACATAGCCAAATGGCCAATCAGAGCACTCGTTTTGTGGGAGTTCGTTGGTCAAGCTGGGCCGACTCGTACGTAGCTACGGTAGCTATTGGACGTTCGAAAAGAAAAAATGAATATTCATCAACTAAAACCAAGACGGATAATGTTGACGACGAGACTTTCTCGGATTAATCATTAATTTAGGATCTAAATGAGCAAGATATCGTAAGTCAAATAAGCTATATAGACCTAACGTTATATGTTATTTTTAATTTGTGTTGTAATTCCAGCAGTTATGAGGATGTAAAGAGTGAAAATCTCGTTGCATATCTCATTCATCGCGGTCCGGTCGAACCGAACCATTTGTTCCGTACAGTGCCTCACAGAAAGAGGTCCCCAGACTTCAGTCTCTATAATCGGAGGTCTAGTGGAGCCAGACGTAGTCTCAGTGGAACAACCGACGATTAGAGAGACTGAAGCTTTCGGTCTATCCGATTACCAGCTCCTTCTAATAAAGTCAAAGAGCCTCCAGCATGTCCAGAGCGCAGATTATTTTTCTGAAATTTCTACCTCTGTCCTCAGACATATTTACCTGTGAAATGTTTATGACATTTATGATTTATGGCACTAGCTAGGGTCTAAGCTAAATTCGGCTTCAGCTTTCAGTCTGCAGTCAGAGACGCAAACAGGCAACATAAAACTGAATGGATGGGACTGAACTAAAGAACGTGTGGTAAATGTTCGTTATCAACTACAATTTTCTGTGACCATTTTCGACAAAAACTTTAAAATGTATAAATATTCAACATCAAACATTACGAATTTACCTTCAAGACACGATCATCTAGACCCATACCGCGAAATGTAGCACCATCAATTTCACTCTTGGAGGCCGCCATCTTTAAAATCCAGCATGTGTTTACTAGCCTTTCTCAAGACGTGGCCGTGGATTATAACAAATGTTACGTTGTTGTTTTTGTTATCATTTTTTAAATATGTACCGGTAATGTCCTCAATATTGTGTCTTCAGGCAAAATGAAGGGCTCTTAACTTCTTGAAATAGGTCGAGGATAGATGTGTGATATTACAGCTCACTCCGTCCAAGCCAGCCATCTCACCCCTCCCCCCCCCCCCCCCCTCAACTTGTTTTTCCCTCTCTCTCTCTCTCTCTACCTAATCTCCACTTATTTATCTTCTACTCCGTTCTGCTTTTTTTTCCTACCCCTCTTACTCTGGTTCTCCCCCTTTCTTTCTTGCCATTTGTCTAAACATTACAAAGAGAAAATGTGGTTTATGGCATGATTTGTGAATATGTGAATAAGCCTAAACACTGTTTCTTCCCCTATCTCTTGTTTCTTCCTCTCCCATTCTAACTCTCAACCTCTATCTCCTCTCGTCTTTTCTTCCCCTCTATTTCTTTCTATTTCTATTCTATCTCTCTTGCTACTAATAAAAATCCAAACTATCATTGTTGATTAGCAAGTAAATTCTCACATCTTTTAACTTGAGATAAAAAAAACATTTTGTTGCAATAAAGAAATTTTGAGTATAAAATTCATGACAAGTTCAACCGTGCAATTCAAACGATAAACAACACAGAATGAAAGGAAAACGCAGTAATGTATGGAAATTGATAATAGAGTTAGTAATATATAATTGTGAGTAGTATGCAGTGAGGAAGTGCTTCACAATTCTCAAAGTACATAAGACACATTAAATCTGTCACTGTCACTCAGTGAATAATTATCCACTGTGTATAATGGATTTCCGTTTATGGTTTTGGTTTCATAGTATAAAAGTGTGCGTGCATACTTGTGTGCTAACACTTAGTACTTAAATCTATTGAGCTAATGTGCTAGAGAGAGAAGAATAGCTTCATTCAACAAACGAACACTTGCGGCAAATTTGGTTAGAACCTAATTTCATGATTACTATTAAAGACAGAAGCAGCAACAATCTTTAAATGGCCTCATAAATGCTTTTGAATTCTATGACAATCTGTAATATTAGAACAATGCACTACAATTTTAGCTCCCTTAGTTTCCAGCTTTTACAGATCTTAATGGATGCTGGGACAACAGCACCACTGCGCCTAGAAACAATGTATTAGGCGCGTTATAAATGAGATCTATTATTATTATTATTATTATTAATCTTACAAAAATGGTACAATTTCAGTTCGTCTTGATTCACACATGAAATTTGAATTATTAATATCATAACAAAAGTAAATATGATGGTAAAACCTGATTGTACAAAGAGAAATGAGAACAGGCAACTGGTGGTTTAATATACTGTATTACACATATATTTTTTTTTAAATACAATACAATTTCAATACAGATCAATCAATCGATCTTATTTATATTATTATCTAATTTACTGGGTGTAAGCCACAAATATGTTTAAATACACATATATTGTTTAACTTTTGGCATTACATTCTGATGTTAGATACTTGCAGCTAGCTGGGGAAGTAATGTACACATACAATGTGGTGGCTTCTTTGTTAGTATAATACATATAATAGCAGATCAGAACAAGATTAAAGTACAAAATGTCTATTTCTTAATAAATAAAGTTGATAATTTTCTCTGTCATAGAATTTCTAGAATAATTTTCTTACAAAACAAATAACAGTAAGCTTAGATTTATGAACATTGCACCGTTTCTCAGCACCATGTTCAATTGAAGTTCAATACACATGAAAAATATATAATTAGTAATAATCACAAGGTCTATAGTTCATACTCTACTCTTGAATAGCACATAATCAAAATCTATCTTTAATAAAAACAAAATATAAAGCATGGCTAGGCATTTCAAAAGGTTAGCGAGACGTTAGACGACTTTAGCATTTCAACAAAGTTTTGAATGTAGTGTACAGTATTTGTAAATGATAGAGGTTAAAAATAGGTTTCCTAAATGTCTAGTTTTCTGATAAAAATAGGTGACATGTATAACTAAATCAATAACCTTCATCAAAACTGTGTACATGTATTTCCTTTAATGCTTAGACCACAAGGGATAAGACAGAGAACATTTACAAATTATAATTTATAAACATTACAAGAAACATTTCCCTTTTCCACAAATGATTGAACCATATAAAAAGTAAAATTTTGCTGTTCAATCTACCTACAGGGTACATGTACAAAATGATACAATAGTGCAGAAAAAAGGCAATTTAAGACAAACTAAAACATAATAAATCAATAACCGCAATGAAAATGTAGTTCATAGTATATGAAATTGCCATTTATGGACTAAATAGTGTCTGAAGAGCTAGTGTAAAACTACATGTATATCTAATTTATCTATCCTGTATAAATACTTCATCAATATTCAATTTTTGTAAATTGGCACGACATGATCTTGGGTATAAATGAATTTTGGTACAAACATGATGTTCATGTGCATGGAATCTTTAGATTGTGTCGAAATACATATCGTGTTCCCACGATTCACCATCTACACCTGCAACTTTCCTTGCCCTAAGTGCTTCACTGCATTCGTGTCTCTTTGCAGCAAGGAAGTATTTGATAAAGTCTTTACCCAGTGCATCCAGGATCACTTCATCTGTCTCTAAGACCTCCATAGCTTGCTCCAGAGAGAGGGGAAGCTCTGGCAAGTCATACCCTTGATCGTAGGCACTTCCTTCTGTAGCCGCTTTGAGAGGCATGTCAGTGAGCAGTCCATCAAGGCCAGCTGCAACCGTTGCTGCCAGTACCACGTAAGGGTTGCTCCCACTCGAGGGTATGCGGTTCTCGATAATGGTTCGCTTGGAACCATCAACTTTCACACGAATAGCACATGTGCGGTTACCGATCCCCCAGGAACAATTACTCGGGGCGTGTGATGTTGGCGATGTCTCAAAGCGACTGTAGCAGTTGACCGTTGGTGCCATGAGAGCCGTGATAGCCTGGGCATGGGATAGGATTCCAGCGATCCACTTCTGGCACGTGCTTGATAGACTATTTTCTGCCGTAGAGTCAAAGACGATGCATTTATGTTCTTGCAGACTCCAGAGAGAGTGGCACAAGTAGGTGGTACTGCCTCTGTGTTCTGGCCAGGGCTTTGTCATGAAGGTTGCCACAAAGCCATTCCTGGTGGCCAATTCCTTCACTGTTGACTTGAAGGTGTAGGCGTTGTCTGCCGAACCAACACCAAAGGCTGACTTGTACGTGACTCTGAGTTGGCCAGGAGCGTCCAATGTCTCTATGCTCTCCACATCCACCCCAACTCTTGGCAGACATGCCAACAGAAGATTGATGAACGCCTCCAGCTTACAAAGTCTACTGGTGGCTGCATAGTTGCAGCTCTTCTCTGCTGGCTCACCGGTTTTTTCATCCACCAGATAGAACTCATGCACAAAGGAAGAGAAGAGTGACACCCCTTGCTCTCCTAGTCGGTCGAGTAGCCTCCGTGCGTTGTTTCTCGGATACTGCGGAATGTATTCTCCTTTGATGGTGGGCTCCACAAGGATCCTGGCTGTACTCTGACACCAAACCAGGTTCTGGAATGTCTCATAGACGGGGTACGTGACGGCATCAACATCATCAATGCACATACCGCTATCAGAGAACTTGATCCCCTTGGGGTCTAGGACCAGGGCTAGTAGATTGAAACTGGAACCATGAACAGCCTTGTCTTTAAAATGCCTCGATGTGATAAGCCTGCTGTGCCCGATGCCATGGATGTCAACCAGCTCAAAGCGGATGGCTGCGATTTTGTTTTGCACGATTAATGCTAGCACTTTGTCTATACCTGACATTTTGGAGGTAGTCAGCGACAGTCTGCAATGAAATGAAAGGAACATGTTTTGGTCATTTGGTAAGATTTGATTCAACTAATTACTGAGCGATATCGATCAAGTAGAATCATCTTTTACAAAGAAATTAAGTCAGAGACTACTTTAATATGTACATGAAAGTGATGAAGCTGCTAATATGACAATGACAAACTATGGAATTGTCACAATAAAAAAGGATGTTCTTATGAAAAGCGGTATCTGCCTTTCCAACTTTTATTTGAAAGCAACAGTACTACTTTACACAATTTTATACCGTGGGGCATGGGAATGCCCACAATAAACTGTATAATTACTGGCGAGTATGGACCAATGTAAAGTTGCTACCATACAAATAGAATACCCCTCTCTCCCAATCATTTCTCCCTTGGTACTTCTCACTCTTACCTCTAATTAGTTCAGTTCAGTCTTTATTTCATTCTCAATAAAAAACAACATGTATAAAATATAAACACAACAGAGCAATACCAATAGAAATCATTACAGAGCAATTAGAACAAAAACAAATTTTGAGAATGAGGGGTCAACAAAAAAGAGCAAATAGCCTTATAGTATGTTGACCCCAAACTTAAACAATACATACACTGTACATAATCATAACAAAGAGACAAACAAATAGAACAAAGAAACTGTTGTGACAGTTGCACTTAAATACTTTATCACCCAAGTCATTAAAGCTATACGAATTCCTGTAGAAGCCTTTGTTAAGACTTTTGATTAGTTGTCGACCTCGCTGCAGCCACAGAAACCAACATGCAATATATAACATTTCACATTATGAATACAATCTTAAAAGATGGGATTTATAATGGTGTTTAAAAGAATTAAGTGATGGGCTGATTTTTAGTGCAGGAGGGAGATTGTTCCAAGAATTGACCCCTGTGGGACTCTGTATCAATATGTTTTAAGGAAGAATTATTGTTATCCATAGATACAAACTGAAAGCGATTTGATAATTTGCCATAAAATGTCACGTATAGTTGTAATCAAATAATTTGTTCATTAAAATAACATGATCTAAACTTACATGTAAGAGTCAAATGCCTTGCTTAAATCAAGAAATAATGCATTCATATATTGTTTGGAATAAATAGCATGGGAGACTTTATAAATAATTATCAAGAAGAGCTGTTGATGCAGAGTGACCATTACCATATTAACTGTTATGTAAGATGTTGCATGAACTAAGAAAAAGATACAACCTTTTAAAATACAAACATTGCTCAAAATTCTCAGAAAATGAAGGAAGAACTGAGAACATGGGACGATAATTTGAAATGTCATCTCGGGATCCAATCTTATGTACAGGAATGACTTTCGATCTTTTAAGGTTATCGGGGAAATGACCCTTCAAAATACACAAATTAAAAATTGAACAGAGAGGTACACAAATTGGTGGGTTAGTTTCTTAACAACAGTAACACCAATATCAATCTTATAATACCCAGCACATGTACCGTTTTTTAAATCGGATACAATATAAATTATTTCTTTACACGTTATTGGGGTAAAATAAGCAGATTGCTCATTCACAATCAGGTGCTGTCGGTAGTTACGATTATATTGTTCATTATTAGTGAGATTGAAACCAGTATCAACAAAACATCAGGCATGTCAGCTCTATTTATAACTACTGAATCATTAACATTTACTGCTTGACACACATTTTGGTTTACATGTAGTATTAGATTTTGCCCCAAGTGCTTCATTTATAATTACAGTTTTCCATGTGGCTTTCATATATCAATTTTATTACTAATAAGTCTCTTTATAAAATGTGTATTTCTTCATTTTTCATTTCATTAGTGACCATGTTCCGAGCTACCAACAATGTACCTTCTTTATAAACTTTTTTCTATAATCGGTTGGAATTTTGAGATATTTTCTGTACAGTATCCATTTTTGGGTGATTTTCTTAATCAAATCCTTGTCAATCTATGGTTTGTTAACAAGTTTCTTTTTTAATTTGTCAAGGTAAAAAATCATTATATGAGGTAAGAAATAGATTTAAAAATGCACTTAAAAAATATATTATGGTTTGTCTCATCCCAATTCCAAGATATTTTCTTCAAACACATATCAAATTCCCTAGTACTACCTTTATTTATTATTCTTTTTACGAAGTTTCTTTTCTTTAAACAACAAACTATGGCATATACGAAATACAGGAAAATGGCCACTTACGTCAGCCAAAATAACACCACTAGATAATCGTGTAAGATAATTTGTAAAAGATGTTATCAATCAATGTTGCAGAATTTACACTAAGGCGAGTTGGATAATATAAGGGGATACATAGAATACATGTAATAAAAGTATCTTTAAAATTATTTGCATATTGAGAAGAGGAAATAGACCACAAATTAAGATTAAAATCTCCAAGGAAATATACAATCTTATTATCTCTCTTTACATGATCAAGAATATTATTAACAGCATCTTACAGTTACGATAAATCTTCCATCTATGGACTAACTTACTAAGCTGATATAACTCTGCTTTCAGGTTTGTTGCTCTCCTTAAATGCTTCCTAAAGTAAGGATCTGTTTATGCTAGTCAAGTCCTTAAACATACTGTATCCAGTTTTCTTTCAGAACTTCCCGAGTTTTCTCCTGTTTTTGAACAGATTCAGTTGATGCTGGTATGAAGTCAGTTTCACGATGATGGCCTTTGGTTTTCGCGGTGGAGCAGATCCAACTTGGGGTTCTGGATGACGTCCGACTTGGTGACTCCTATCGATGCCTTCCAATTTCAAATTAACTCCCATGTTATTGTTGTTTTACTTAGATTTTCCTTCTCTCTTTCAGGTAATCAAAGTATGCAGTTTCTCTGAGAGTACTGCTCCTGGTCATCGAGTGTTGATTCTGTCTTTTTATTGTTCTCCTCTAGGTTCTGATGTTTCATTTGAAGTTTCACAAGTTTATTTTCAAGCTTTTCTACTTTGTTTTGCATTAATAGCATCATAGCAACATCTTGGTTGTCTACCACTTACCAGATCAATTAACTGGTCAAATCTGGAATCGAGGGCTTGACAAATGGTGCTCTTTATGACACAAAGGGCTACTTCGTCTATCAGAGCTTCCTTCACCAGGTTCTTTGTCGAGCGTGTACCTCCAGCCATAGTGTTCAGAGAGAAAGTCAATGGTACGGATCCTGCAGGATTAAGTTTTAATTCGACACCGTTTGGTGTTTACCCAATACTTCTATTTCTAAGTCAGTACTTGACACTGACAGGATCCATCAGTCAGGATATAACGTCAAGGTTTAAATGTCTGGCAAGGTGCTCTTGTGCAGTGCAGTCAGTTGGTGTATTATGTACCACAACAGGTGTTGTCAATCACCATAATGCTTTGCTTTACCCTCACTGTACCTGAAGACTCTTCGAGAGACTAGTAGGAGGTATTTCTTGATTAGACTCTGGGTTCGCCCATTGCTGTGTGCAGACCTGTACTCCTATTAAACATGGTAATATTACACAAAGTCTGGTGTCAGCGAATTATGGCCTTCTGCAGCTGCAAATGGAAACTGACGATGACCCACACATTTAACTTCCTTCTTCACAATAATGCCCAAATTTAATAAATTAGAATCCAAATTAAAAAAAACATTTTTTTGGCAGCAAAATGCCATCATATCAAAAAAACTTGATGCTTGGCCTTGGCTGAGCCTTAGCTAATAGGTGGGTGTGTTATATCTACTGAGGCGAGTCTGGTTAATACAGCCATGAATACACGTAGGCACGCACCCTTTCGACCACGCCGGGGCCCGGGGGCGGCCTGGGCAAGGACCAGGCCACGGCAGTGCCACGACAGATACAATCGAGGACAATTGATCTAGCAGGGGTTGCTTTTAATAACACGCACACATTGACATTGATAGCACATGATCTCTATGACGAATAAATTACTCCCATCCTCACAAACCATTTACATTGCCATTACATTAGCATTTTTAAGGTTTAAAAATAAAATATTTAACTTACCTAGCAAATTATTTGATTGAGCGTCACCGATGTACTGCTGTTCTTGAACAATCGTAGATGGCGCTCCACTTGCATTGCATCAAAGAGATTCGATCATACACAGTATGTCCTCCGTAGGAGGACTAGAGGGCCAACTAAAATCGTGACCTTTGACATTCCATAGGTTTTGCATTGGATGCATTATGGGGGTTTTGTCCGATTTGAACGACGGTTTTGGAGGGTCAATGAATATTCATGAGCAATGACGTAAAAAATACGCCAACTACTGTTTGTTGATTGGCCATCGACAAAATGTTTTATGTATTAGGTCATGCATAAAACATTTTTTTGCATTCCCAGAATTCCCTACGATTTGACCACGAAAATGGCGGTTGTATGAACTGCAACTTTCAAGTTATTCAATTACGAACAATGAAACATTTTTCTTTTAAGTGAATTTCTATTATAATAGAAGTTTGTCAAGTACATCTCAGTGAAGCAGAAAATCTTCAGGCGAACATTGACATCGAAGTGATACCCTATGATATCAAGAAAAGTAAGTAAAGATCCATTTTGTGTGAAGGTCTCTGAAATGATTGTGATGTGTTCGTCATTGCAGTGAGGGGCTCTCCGCATTGTCACAACGTATTACCCGGTTAACCCCCTACCCCATCCTCTTTTCTTTCTTCTGACCAAAGAATATTAACTGATTGAATGAACTCTAATATAAGTCATCGACGGTAATATTTTTAGAAACAATCAGGATTTTACCGTAGGTTATTTCATTAGAGCACATCTCATAATTTTAAGTACAGTTCATAGCTTGATTACCGATAGTAATCGGTCGTAGATGTGGACCTGTTGTTGACTGCGCAAATGGCTCATTGCTAGTCCAAGCCGACGAGATCTCGTCGAGCGGTTTATGATTTTCAATTCGCCGGTGCTAGCCGGCTGTAACATTCCACCAAGAAGCGACTGCGTTTCCTGAGCTGGCGTGGCTATAACTTTACAGTGTGTTACTGTAAAGCCTAGACCTCGAGGCTAGTATAACATAGTCTAGCCTGAATTTTTCTGTCTCTTTCGTTCGTTAGCCTCTGATTTGGGTAGGGTCGGCTCCTCTCTTTAGCCGACCCTACCCAAATCGGAGGCTAACGAACGAAAGAGACGGAAAAATTCGGGCTAAGGCTAAGCAGAGCCTAGGCTAGGCTAGGTCTACCGTCTAGTCTAGATCTAGCACTTAACTAAGTATAATTATAAACAGCATTTAACCCCGCATCTACTAGTACTAGATCTAGGCCTAATGCATTCTAATAAAAAAAAGACTAGATCTAAATAAATGCCTGGTTTAGGTGGGTCAATGTGGAAGTTATGGAGGGGGGGGGGGGGGTGCACAATCATTCTGTGCCCCCTTATTCAGATGTGGCCTATGGACGGGTCTAGATCTAAGCCCCCTAGTAGGGTCTACTAATAATATTAACAATGGGCAATTAGATCTAAGCTTGTGTTATGCCATCGCCTAGCAAAGACTTCCATAGCCATGGGTCTAGGCTCGTTTTGCTCCACTAGTCCTGCGCATGTGTCATTATTGTGATCCAGGTCCAGATTCAGCTTAGACTAGTTTGAATGTAGATCTAGGCTAGATCTACCAACAACAAAAACAAAACAAAAAAGGTATCTCCTCCTCCCCCCCCCCCCCCCCCCACTTCCCCTGATTTCGCTCTTAGTTATGTCATTGTGCCTTGTTTGAAATAATTCAATAATTGGTTTATTTTCAGGATTTTATGCCACCCCTTTAATGTTGGTGAGAATTCTGGATCCAACCCTACATATGACATGGATATTTCTTTCTCTAAAGGACATGAACAAAGTTATAAACTGATAACTAATGCATGCATTTGATATTAGCAGGAAACTTACTAAGTTTCTGTTTTCTTTTAATTGTAGATCCTATGGAACAAAGAAGCAGATAATGATCACAGAAGTGCAACAAAGAGCACCAGGACCTGATCATCAAATGTTATGGTGTAGATCTAATCAGGAACAAGACACCTAAGTTGAACTCTGGCAAGGTATGTTTGTATGAAGTTCGAAAATATTCAGGCTGTATAATCTAAGCCCATGCGAATACCGCACTCGACTTGGACTATATACAAAGATTTGGGGAACTGTCATCTTGTGTTGCATTATATCTTGTAATTCTCATTTATTCTCTAGCTGTATTTAGGTGACAAACTATGGTGTTGCTACAGTTTATTTCTCTCAGCATATTAAAAGACACACTCAAAGGCATTTTTTTCTAAATATTACATTATATCTAACAAACTTTTGTTCACAAAAGTCTAGCAAATAATAACTTAAAATAAATTGGAAATTACTTTTAAAATAATTGGAAATACATCTAAACCTTTACTCTTCTCTTTAAAAAAGGCCCTATCACTCAGATAGACATACGCTTATCGTTTTTTAGTAAAATTAAAATGCAAGACCTAAAAAAAGTGGGGAGGTACTATTTTTGAAAATCCAATATAATGCAGCAGTTTTGATCTTATTTGATTTCTCTCTTTTTGTTTTGATTATTCAGGTTGTCCAGAAGGTTTGATACCCAGGCTTCTTTTGTACAAGTCCCTAGTCCACCCTCATCTTGAGAAGTGTTCCGGTGTCTGGGATCCCTACAACATCTCAGATGTCCAGGACGCTTCTTCACAATGGGGACCACAAGAGAAGCAGCAGTTTGACTGAGATGATCAGCACCTTTTAGTTGCCTACTATATCTACAACTACAAGGCACTCTGCAAGAAGACTGGGAATGGTGCGCAAGATAGTCAATGGTCTCTCCGCTCTTCCTTGAAAATTTTCCCACTGCACTACTTATAGCTATTTGCGCCCTCTATATAGCAAACAATGCCTAATCTGTGCCTGTTGGTCCCCCATGATCCTCTTTTTCTTATATTAATTGAGAGCTGATTTGATGAGATAACCACCTGTAAGTGACCTTGCAGGGTGGTCTTATCCCCCCTGGCCAAACTAGTACAGACGGGCTTTAGCAAATCACGAGCAGGAAGTACCATGACATGACCCTCCAGTTGCACCAAGCCAGAAGCGACATAGGTAGACAAGTTTGCATTTGCCCAACACTCTGTCCCAAAGTTAATGGAACTGACTTCCAGCAAATATAGTGCATGCTGACAGTCCAGAGAACTGCCAGGGATCGACTACTTCTGAGGCATCTACTCTCCTTATCCCACTTAGAAACAATCTGTCTTCCTCACACCACTTGTAATCTTTAGTATTAGTTCATCTTCGTGAAGGAAGG